>JBBPBQ010000044.1:209192-221171 GCA_037974755.1 Cicer yamashitae | reverse complement strand
GAAAATGACCTAAATGATCAACCAATGACACAAAATGACACAAAATCACATATTGGATGCACAAGATTGGATAAAAACCCTAATTGGATTAAAATAAGGTTAGGGAGGACGAAAATGACCTAAATGTGCAACCAATGACACAAAATCACATATTGGATGCACTAGATTGGTTAAAAACCCTAATTGGATTTGAATAAGCCTAGGGAGGACGAAAATGACCTAAATCTTCAACCAATGACACAAAACGACATATTGGATGCAAAAGATTGGTTAAAAACCCTAATTGGATTAGAATAAGCCTAGGGAGGACGAATATGACCTAAATGTTCAACCAATGAAAAAAAATCACATATTGGATGCACAAGATTGGTTAAAAACCCTAATTGGTTAGGATAAGCCTAGGGAGGACGAAAATGACCTAAATGTTCAACCAATGACACAATGACACAAAATCACATATTGGATGCACAAGATTGGTTAAAAACCCTAATTGGAATAGAATAAGCCTAGGGAGGACGAAAATGACCTAAATGTTCAACCAATGACACAAAATCACATATTGGATGCACAAGATTGGTTAAAAACCCTAATTGGATTAGAATAAGCCTAAGGAGGATGAAAATGACCTAAATGTTCAACCAATGACACAAAATCACATATTGGATGCACAAGATTGGTTAAAAACCCTAATTGGATTAGAATAAGCCTAGGGAGGACGAAAATGACCTAAATGTTCAACCAATGACACAAAATCACATATTGGATGCACAAGATTGGATAAAAACCCTAATCGGATTAGAATAAGCCTAGGGAGGACGAAAATGACCTAAATTTTCAACGAATGACACAAAATGACACAAAATCACCTATTGGATGCACAAGATTGGTTAAAAACCCTAATTGGATTAGAATAAGCCTAGGGAGGACGAAAATGACCTAAATGTTCAACCAATGACACAAAATCACATATTGGATGCACAAGATTGGTTAAAAACCCTAATTGGATTAGAATAAGCCTAGGGAGGACGAAAATGACCTAAATGTTCAACCAATGACACAAAATCACATATTGGATGCACAAGATTGGTTAAAAACCCTAATTGGATTAGAATAAGCCTAGGGAGGACAAAAATGACCTAAATATTCAACCAATGACAAAAAATCACATATTGGATGCACAAGATTGGTTAAAAACCCTAATTGGATTAGAATAAGCCTAGGGAGGACGAAAATGACCTAAATGTTCAACCAATGACACAAAATCACATATTGGATGCACAAGATTGGTTAAAAACCCTAATTGGATTAGAATAAGCCTAGGGAGGACGAAAATGACCTAAATGTTCAACCAATGACACAAAATCACATATTGGATGCAGCAGATTGGTTAAAAACCCTAATTGGATTAGAATAAGCCTAGGGAGGACGAAAATGACCTAAATGTTCAACCAATAACACAAAATGATAAAAAAATCACATATTGGATGCACAAGATTGGTTAAAAACCCTAATTGGATTAGAATAAGCCTAGGGAGGACGAAAATGACCTAAATGTTCAACCAATGACACAAAATCACATATTGGATGCACAAGATTGGTTAAAAATCTTAATTGGATTAGAATAAGCCAAGGGAGGACGAAAATGACCTAAATGTTCAACCAATGACACAAAATGACACGAAATCAAATATTGGATGCACAAGATTGGTTAAAAACCCTAATTGGATTAGAATAAGCCTAGGGAGGACGAAAATGATGTAAATGTTCAACCAATGACACAAAATGACACAAAATCACATATAGGATGCACAAGTTTGGTTAAAAACCCTAATTGGATTAGAATAAGCCTAGGGAGGACGAAAATGACCTAAATGTTCAACCAATGACACAAAATGACACAAAATCACAAATTGGATGCACAAGTTTGGTTAAAAACCCTAATTGGATTAGAATAAGCCTAGGGATGACGAAAATGACCTAAATGTTCAACCAATGACACAAAATGACACAAAATCACATATTGGATGCACAAGATTGGTTAAAAACCCTAATTGGATTAGAATAAGTCTAGGGAGGACGAAAATGACCTAAATATTCAACCAATGACACAAAACCACATATTGGATGCACAAGATTGGTTAAAAACCCTAATTGGATTAGAATAAGCCTAGGGAGGACGAAAATGACCTAAATGTTCAACCAATGACACAAAATGACACAAAATCACATATTGGATGCACAAGATTGGTTAAAAACCCTAATTGGATTAGAATAAGCCTAGGGAGGACGAAAATGACCTAAATGTTCAACCAATGACACAAAATCACATACTAGATGCACAAGATTGGTTAAAAACCCTAATTGGATTAGAATAAGCCTAGGGAGGACGAAAATGACCTAAATGTTCAACCAATGATACAAAATGACACAAAATCACATATTGGATGCACAAGATTGGTTAAAAACCCTAATTGGATTAGAATAAGCCTAGGGAGGACGAAAATGACCTAAATGTTCAACGAATGACACAAAATCAAATATTGGATGCACAAGATTGGTTAAAAACCCTAATTGGATTAGAATAAGCCTAAGGAGGACGAAAATGACTTAAATGTTCAACCAATGACACAAAATGACACAAAATCACATATTGGATGCACAAGATTGGTTAAAAACCCTAATTGGATTAGAATAAGCCTAGGGAGGACGAAAATGACCTAAATGTTCAACAAATGACACAAAATGACACAAAATCACATATTGGATGCACAAGATTGGTTAAAAACCCTAATTGGATTAGAATAAGCCTAGGGACGACGAAAATGACCTAAATGTTCAACCAATGACACAAAATGACACAAAATCACATATTGGATGCACAAGATTGGTTAAAAACCCAAATTGGATTAGAATAAGCCTAGGCAGGACGAAAATGACCTAAATGTTCAACCAATGACACAAAATGACACAAAATCACATATTGGATGCACAAGATTGGTTAAAAACCCTAATTGGATTAGAATAAGCCTAGGGAGGACGAAAATGACCTAAATGTTCAACCAATGACACAAAATCACATATTGGATGCACAAGATTGGTTAAAAACCCTAATTGGATTAGAATAAGCCTAGCAAGGACGAAAATGACCTAAATGTTCAACCAATGACACAAAATGACACAAAATCACATATTGGATGCACAAGATTGGTTAAAAACCCTAATTGGATTAGAATAAGCCTAGGGAGGACAAAAATGACCTAAATGTTCAACCAATGACACAAAATCACATATTGGATGCACAAGATTGGTTAAAAACCCTAATTGGATTAGAATAAGCCTAGGGAGGACGAAAATGACCTAAATGTTCAACCAATGACACAAAATGACACAAAATCACATATTGGATGCGAAAGATTGGTTAAAAACCCTAATTGGATTAGAATAAGCCTAGGGAGGACGACAATGACCTAAATGATCAACCAATAACACAAAATGACACAAAATCACATATTGGATGCACAAGATTGGTTAAAAACCATAATTGGATTAGAATAAGTCTAGGGAGGACGAAAATGACCTAAATGTTCAACCAATGACACAAAATGACACAAAATCACATATTGGATGCACAAGATTGGTTAAAAACCCTAATTGGATTAGAATAAGCCTAGGGAGGACGAAAATGACCTAAATGTTCAACCAATGACACAAAATCACATATTGGATGCACAAGATTGGCTAAAAACCCTAATTGGAATATAATAAGCCTAGGGAGGACGAAAATAACCTATATGTTCAACCAATGACACAAAATCACATATTGGATGCACAAGATTGGTTAAAAACCCTAATTCGATTAGAATAAGCCTAGGGAGGACGAAAATGACCTAAATGTTCAACCAATGACACAAAATGACACAAAATCACATATTGGATGCACAAGATTGGTTAAAAGCCGTAATTGGATTAGAATAAGCCTACGCAGGACGAAAATGACCTAAATGTTCAACCAATGACACAAAATGACACAAAATCACATATTGGATGCACAAGATTGGTTAAAAACCCTAATTGGATTAGAATAAGCCTAGGGAGGACGAAAATGACCTAAATGTTAAACCAATGACACAAAATGACACAAAATCACATATTGGATGCACAAGATTGGTTAAAAACCCTAATTCGATTAGAATAATCCTAGCGAGGACGAAAATGACCTAAAGGGATTACCAATAACACAAAATCACATATTGTATGCACAAGATTGGTTAAAAACCCTAATTGGATTAGAATAAGCCTAGGGAGGACGAAAATGACCTAAATGTTCAACCAATGACAAAAAATGACACAAAATCACATATTGGATGCACAAGATTGGTTAAAAACCCTAATTGGATTAGAATTAGCCTAGGGAGGACGAAAATGACCTAAATGTTCAAATAATGACAAAAAATGACACAAAATCACATATTGGATGCACAAGATTGGTTAAAAACCCTAATTGGATTAGAATAAGCCTAGGGAGGACGAAAATGACCTAAATGTTCAACCAATGACACAAAATCACATATTGGATGCACAAGATTGGTTAAAAACCCTAATTGGATTAGAATAAGCCTAGGGAGGACGAAAATGACCTAAATGTTCAACCAATGACAGAAAATGACACAAAATCACATATTGGATGCACAAGATTGGTTAAAAACCCTAATTGGATTAGAATAAGCCTACAGAGGACGAAAATGACCTAAATGTTCAACCAATGACACAAAATGACACAAAATCACATATTGGATGCAAAAGATTGGTTAAAAACCCTAATTGGATTAGAATAAGCCTAGGGAGGACGAAAAATGACCTAAATGTTCAACCAATGACAAAAAATCACATATTGGATGCACAAGATTGGTTAAAAACCCTAATTGGTTAGGATAAGCCTAGGGAGGACGAAAATGACCTAAATGTTCAACCAATGACACAATGACACAAAATCACATATTGGATGCACAAGATTGGTTAAAAACCCTAATTGGAATAGAATAAGCCTAGGGAGGACGAAAATGACCTAAATGTTCAACCAATGACACAAAATGACACAAAATCACATATTGGATGCACAAGATTGGTTAAAAACCCTAATTGGATTAAAATAAGGTTAGGGAGGACGAAAATGACCTAAATGTGCAACCAATGACACAAAATCACATATTGGATGCACTAGATTGGTTAAAAACCCTAATTGGATTTGAATAAGCCTAGGGAGAACGAAAATGACCTAAATGTTCAACCAATGACACAAAATCACATATTGGATGCACAAGATTGGTTAAAAACCCTAATTGGATACAATAAGCCTAGGGAGGACGAAAATGACCTAAATGTTCAACCAATGACACAAAATCACATATTGGATGCACAAGATTGGTTAAAAACCTTAATTGGATTAGAATAAGCCTATGCAGGACGAAAATGACCTAAATGTTCAACCAATGACACAAAATGACACGAAATCACATATTGGATGCACAAGATTGGTTAAAAACCCTAATTGGATTAGAATAAGCCTAGGGAGGACGAAAATGACCTAAATGTTCAACCAATGACACAAAATCACATATTGGATGCACAAGATTGGTTAAAAATCTTAATTGGATTAGAATAAGCCAAGGGAGGACGAAAATGACCTAAATGTTCAACCAATGACACAAAATGACACGAAATCAAATGTTGGATGCACAAGATTGGTTAAAAACCCTAATTGGATTAGAATAAGCCTAGGTAGGACGAAAATGACCTAAATGTTCAACCAATGACACAAAATGACACAAAATCACATATTGGATGCACAAGATTGGTTAAAAACCCTAATTGGATTAGAATAAGCCTAGGGATGACGAAAATGACCTAAATGTTCAACCAATGACACAAAATCACATATTGGATGCACAAGATTGGTTAAAAATCTTAATTGGATTAGAATAAGCCAAGGGAGGACGAAAATGACCTAAATGTTCAACCAATGACACAAAATGACACGAAATCAAATATTGGATGCACAAGATTGGTTAAAAACCCTAATTGGATTAGAATAAGCCTAGGTAGGACGAAAATGACCTAAATGTTCAACCAATGACACAAAATGACACAAAATCACATATTGGATGCACAAGATTGGTTAAAAACCCTAATTGGATTAGAATAAGCCTAGGGATGACGAAAATGACCTAAATGTTCAACCAATGACACAAAATCACATATTGGATGCACAAGATTGGTTAAAAACCCTAATTGGATAGAATAACCCTAGGGAGGACGAAAATGACCTAAATGTTCAACCAATGACACAAAATCACATATTGGATGCACAAGATTGGTTAAAAACCTTAATTGGATTAGAATAAGCCTATGCAGGACGAAAATGACCTAAATGTTCAACCAATGACACAAAATGACACGAAATCACATATTGGATGCACAAGATTGGTTAAAAACCCTAATTGGATTAGAATAAGCCTAGGGAGGACGAAAATGACCTAAATGTTTAACCAATGACACAAAATCACATATTGGATGCACAAGATTGGTTAAAAATCTTAATTGGATTAGAATAAGCCTAGGGAGGACGAAAATGACCTAAATGTTCAACCAATGACACAAAATCACATATTGGATGCACAAGATTGGTTAAAAACCTTAATTGGATTAGAATAAGCCTATGCAGGACGAAAATGACCTAAATGTTCAACCAATGACACAAAATGACACGAAATCACATATTGGATGCACAAGATTGGTTAAAAACCCTAATTGGATTATAATAAGCCTAGGGAGGACGGAAATGACCTAAATGTTCAACCAATGACACAAAATCACAAATTGGATGCACAAGATTGGTTAAAAATCTTAATTGGATTAGAATAAGCCTAGGGAGGACCAAAATGACCTAAATGTTCAACCAATGACACAAAATGACACAAAATCACATATTGGATGCACAAGATTGGTTAAAAACCCTAATTGGATTAGAATAAGCCTAGGGAGGACGAAAATGACATAAATGTTCAACCAATGACACAAAATCACATATTGGATGCACAAGATTGGTTAAAAACCGTAATTGTATTAGAAAAAGCCTAGGGAGGACGAAAATGACCTAAATGTTCAACCAATGACACAAAATGACACAAAATCACATATTGGATGCACAAGATTGGTTAAAAACCCTAATTGGATTAGAATAAGCCTAGGGAGGACGAAAATGACCTCAATGTTCAACCTATGACACAAAATCACATATTGGATGCACAAGATTGGTTAAAAACCCTAATTGGATTAGAATAAGCCTAGGGAGGACGAAAATGACCTAAATGTTTAACCAATGACACAAAATCACATATTGGATGCACAAGATTGGTTAAAAATCTTAATTGGATTAGAATAAGCCTAGGGAGGACGAAAATGACCTAAATGTTCAACCAATGACACAAAATCACATATTGGATGCACAAGATTGGTTAAAAACCTTAATTGGATTAGAATAAACCTATGCAGGACGAAAATGACCTAAATGTTCAACCAATGACACAAAATGACACGAAATCACATATTGGATGCACAAGATTGGTTAAAAACCCTAATTGGATTAGAATAAGCCTAGGGAGGACGAAAATGACCTAGATGTTCAACCAATGACACAAAATGACACAAAATCACATATTGGATGCACAAGATTGGTTAAAAACCCTACTTGGATTAGAATAAGCCAAGGGAGGACGAAAATGACCTAAATGTTCAACCAATGACACAAAATGACACGAAATCACATATTGGATGCACAAGATTGGTTAAAAACCCTACTTGGATTAGAATAAGCCAAGGGAGGACGAAAATGACCTAAATGACACAAAATAACACAAAATCAGATATTGGTTGCACAAGATTGGTTAAAAACCCTAATTTGATTAGAATAAGCCTAAGGAGGACGAAAATGACCTAAATGTTCAACCAATGACAGAAAATCACATATTGGATGCACAAGATTGGTTAAAAACCCTAATTGGATTAGAATAAGCCTAGGGAGGACGAAAATAAACCTAAATGTTCAACCAATGACACAAAATGACACAAAATCACATATTGGATGCAAAAGATTGGTTAAAAACCCTAATTGGATTAGAATAAGCCTAGGGAGGACGAAAATGATGTAAATGTTCAACCAATGACACAAAATGACACAAAATCACATATAGGATGCACAAGTTTGGTTAAAAACCCTAATTGGATTAGAATAAGCCTAGGGAGGACGAAAATGACCTAAATGTTCAACCAATGACACAAAATGACACAAAATCACAAATTGGATGCACAAGTTTGGTTAAAAACCCTAATTGGATTAGAATAAGCCTAGGGATGACGAAAATGACCTAAATGTTCAACCAATGACACAAAATGACACAAAATCACATATTGGATGCACAAGATTGGTTAAAAACCCTAATTGGATTAGAATAAGCCTAGGGAGGACGAAAATGACCTAAATGTTCAACCATTGACACAATCACATATTGGATGCACAAGATTGGTTAAAAACGCTAATTGGATTACAATAAGCCTAGGGAGGACAAAAATGACCTAAATGTTCCACCAATGACACAAAATGACATAAAATCACATATTGGATGCACAAGATTGGTTAAAAACCCTAATTGGATTAGAATACGCCTACGGAGGACTAAAATGACCTAAATGTTCAACCAATGACACAAAATCACATGTTGGATGCACAAGATTGGTTAAAAACCCTAATTGGATTAGAATAAGCCTAGGGAGGACGAAAATGACCTAAATGTTCAACCAATGACACAAAATCACATATTGGATGCACAAGATTGGATAAAAACCCTAATTGGATTAAAAAGAGCCTAGGGAGGACGAAAATGACCTAAATGTTCAACCAATGACACAAAATCACATATTGGATGCACAAGATTGGTTAAAAACCCTAATTGGATTAGAATAAGCCTAGGGAGGACGAAAATGACCTTAATGTTCAACCAATGACACAAAATGACACAAAATCACATATTGAATGCACAACATTTGTTAAAAACCCTAATTGGATTAGAATAAGCCTAGGGAGGACGAAAATGACCTAAATGTTCAACCAATGACCCAAAATGACACAAAATCACACATTGGATGCACAAGATTGGTTAAGAACCTTAATTGGATAAGAATAAGCCAAGGGAGGACGAAAATGACCTAAATGTTCAACCAATGACACAAAATGACACAAAATCACATATTGGATGCACAAGATTGGTTAAAAACCCTAATTGGATTAGAATAAGCCTAGGGAGGACGAAAATGACCTAAATGTTCAACCAATGACACAAAATCACATATTGGATGCACAAGATTGGTTAAAAATCCTAATTAGATTAGAATAAGCCTAGGGAGGACGAAAATGACCTAAATGTTCAACCAATGACACAAAATGACACAAAATCAAATATTGGATGCACAAGATTGGATAAAAACCCTAATTGGATTAGAATAAGCCTAGGGAGGACGAAAATGACCTAAATGTTCATCCAATGACACAAAATGACACAAAATCACATATTGGATGCACAAGATTGGTTAAAAACCCTAATTGGATTAGAATAAGCCTAGGGAGGACGAAAATGACCTAAATGTTCAACCAATGACACAAAATGACACAAAATCACATATTGGATGCACAAAATTGGTTTAAAACCCTAATTGGATTGGAATAAGCCTAGGGAGGACGAAAATGACCTAAATGTTCAACCAATGACACAAAATCACATATTGGATGCACAAGATTGGTTAAAAACCCTAATTGGATTAGAATAAGCCTAAGGAGGACGAAAATGACCTAAATGTTCAACCAATGACACAAAATGACACAAAATCACATATTGGATGCAAAAGATTGGTTAAAAACCCTAATTGGATTAGAATAAGCCTAGGGAGGACGAAAATGACCTAAATGTTCAACCAATAACACAAAATGACACAAAATCACATATTGGATGCACAAGATTGGTTAAAAACCCAAATTGGATTAGAATAAGCCTAGGGAGGACGAAAATGACCTAAATGTTCAACCAATGACACAAAATGACACAAAATCACATATTGGATGCACAAGATTGGTTAAAAACCCTAATTGGATTAGAATAAGCCTAGGAGGACGAAAATGACCTAAAAGTTTAGCCAATGACACAAAATGACACAAAATCACATATTGGATGCACAAGATTGGTTAAAAACCCTAATTGGATTAGAATAAGCCTAGGGAGGACGAAAATGACCTAAATGTTCAACCAATGACACAAAATCACATATTGGATGCACAAGATTGGTTAAAAACCCTAATTGGATTAGAATAAGACTAGGGAGGACGAAAATGACATAAATGTTCAACCAATGACACAAAATGACACAAAATCGCATATTAGATGCAAAAGATTGGTTAAAAACCCTAATTGGATTAGAATAAGCCTAGGGAGGACGAAAATGACCTAAATGTTCAACCAATGACACAAAATCACACAAAATCACATATTAGATGCAAAAGATTGGTTAAAAACCCTAATTGGATTAGAATAAGCCTAGGGAGGACGAAAATGACCTAAATGTTCAACCAATGACACAAAATGACACAAAATCACATATTGGATGCACAAGATTGGTTAAAAACCCTAATTGGATTAGAATAAGCCTAGGGAGGACGAAAATGACCTAAATGTTCAACCAATGACACAAAATCACATATTGGATGCACAAGATTGGCTAAAAACCCTAATTGGAATATAATAAGCCTAGGGAGGACGAAAATAACCTATATGTTCAACCAATGACACAAAATCACATATTGGATGCACAAGATTGGTTAAAAACCCTAATTCGATTAGAATAAGCCTAGGGAGGACGAAAATGACCTAAATGTTCAACCAATGACACAAAATGACACAAAATCACATATTGGATGCACAAGATTGGTTAAAAGCCGTAATTGGATTAGAATAAGCCTACGCAGGACGAAAATGACCTAAATGTTCAACCAATGACACAAAATGACACAAAATCACATATTGGATGCACAAGATTGGTTAAAAACCCTAATTGGATTAGAATAAGCCTAGGGAGGACGAAAATGACCTAAATGTTAAACCAATGACACAAAATGACACAAAATCACATATTGGATGCACAAGATTGGTTAAAAACCCTAATTCGATTAGAATAATCCTAGCGAGGACGAAAATGACCTAAAGGGATTACCAATAACACAAAATCACATATTGTATGCACAAGATTGGTTAAAAACCCTAATTGGATTAGAATAAGCCTAGGGAGGACGAAAATGACCTAAATGTTCAACCAATGACAAAAAATGACACAAAATCACATATTGGATGCACAAGATTGGTTAAAAACCCTAATTGGATTAGAATTAGCCTAGGGAGGACGAAAATGACCTAAATGTTCAAATAATGACAAAAAATGACACAAAATCACATATTGGATGCACAAGATTGGTTAAAAACCCTAATTGGATTAGAATAAGCCTAGGGAGGACGAAAATGACCTAAATGTTCAACCAATGACACAAAATCACATATTGGATGCACAAGATTGGTTAAAAACCCTAATTGGATTAGAATAAGCCTAGGGAGGACGAAAATGACCTAAATGTTCAACCAATGACACCAAATCACATATTGGATGCACAAGATTGGTTAAAAACCCTAATTGGATTATAATAAACCTAGGGAGGACGAAAATGACCTAAATGTTCAACTAATGACACAAAATGACAGAAAATCACATATTGGATGCACAAGATTTGTTAAAAACCTTAATTGGATTAGAATAAGCCTAGGGAGGACCAAAATGACCTAAATGTTCAACCAATGACACAAAATGACACAAAATCACATATTGGAT
>JBBPBQ010000044.1:190113-207848 GCA_037974755.1 Cicer yamashitae | reverse complement strand
GGACGAAAATGACCTAAATGACACAAAATAACACAAAATCAGATATTGGTTGCACAAGATTGGTTAAAAACCCTAATTTGATTAGAATAAGCCTAAGGAGGACGAAAATGACCTAAATGTTCAACCAATGACAGAAAATCACATATTGGATGCACAAGATTGGTTAAAAACCCTAATTGGATTAGAATAAGCCTAGGGAGGACGAAAATGACCTAAATGTTCAACCAATGACACAAAATCACATATTGTATGCACAAGATTGGTTAAAAACCCTAATTGGATTAAAAAGAGCCTAGGGAGGACGAATGACCTAAATGTTCAACCAATGACACAAAATGACACAAAATCACATATTGGATGCACAAGATTGGTTAAAAACCCTAATTGGATTAGAATAAGCCTAGGGAGGACGAAAATGACCTAAATGTTCAACCAATGACACAAAATGACACAAAATCACATATTGGATGCACAAGATTGGTTAAAAACCTTAATTGGATTAGAATAAGCCTAGGGAGGACGAATATGACCTAAATGTTCAACCAATGACACAAAATGACACAAAATCACATATTGGATGCACAAGATTGGTTAAAAACCCTAATTGGATTAGAATAAGCCTAGGGAGGACGAAAATGACCTAAATGTTCAACCAATGACACAAAATGACACAAAATCACATATTGGATGCACAAGATTGGTTAAAAACCCTAATTGGATTAGAATAAGCATAGCGATGACGAAAATGACCTAAATGTTCAACAAATGACACAAAATCACGTATTGGATGCACAAGATTGGTTAAAAACTCTAATTGGATTAGAATAAGCCTAGGGAGGACGAAAATGACCTAAATGTTCAACCAATGACACAAAATGACACAAAATCACATATTGGATGCACAAGATTGGTTAAAAACCCTAATTGGATTAGAATAAGCCTAGGGAGGACGAAAATGACCTAAATGTTCAACCAATGACACAAAATGACACAAAATCACATATTGGATGCACAAGATTGGTTAAAAACCCTAATTGGATTAGAATAAGCCTATGGAGAACGAAAATGACCTAAATGTTCAACCAATGACACAAAATGACACAAAAACACATATTGGATGCACAGGATTGGTTAAAAACCCTAATTGGATTGGAATATGCCTAGGGAGGACGAAAATGACCTAAATGTTCAACCAATGACACAAAATGACACAAAATCACATATTGGATGCACAAGATTGGTTAAAAACCCTAATTGGATTAGAATAAGCCTAGGGAGAACGAAAATGACCTAAATGTTCAACCAATGACACAAAATCACATATTGGATGCACATGATTGGATAAAAACCCTAATTGGATTAGAATAAGCTTAGGGAGGACGAAAATGACCTAAATGTTCAACCGATGACACAAAATGACACAAAATCACATATTGGATGCACAAGATTGGTTAAAAACCCTAATTGGATTTGAATCAGCCTAGGGAGGACGAAAATGACCTAAATGTTCAACCAATGACACAAAATCACATATTGGATGCACAAGATTGGTTAAAAATCTTAATTGGATTAGAATAAGCCTAGGGAGGACGAAAATGACCTAAATGTTCAACCAATGACACAAAATGACACAAAATCACATATTGGATGCACAAGATTGGTTAAAAACCCTAATTGGATTAGAATAAGCCTAGGGAGAACGAAAATGAACTAAATGTTCAACCAATGACACAAAATGACACAAAATCACATATTGGACGCACAAGATTGGTTAAAAATCCTAATTGGATTAGAATAAGCCTAGGGAGGACGAAAATGACCTAAATGTTCAACCAATGACACAAAATGACAAAAAATCACATATTGGATGCTCAAGATTGGTTAAAAACCCTAATTGGATTAGAATAAGCCTAGGGAGGACGAAAATGACCTAAATGTTCAACCAATGACACAAAATGACACAAAATCACATATTGGATGCACAAGATTGGTTAAAAACCCTAATTGGATTAGAATAAGCCTAGGGAGGACGAAAATGACCTAAATGTTCAACCAATGACACAAAATGACACCAAATCACACATTGGATGCACAAGATTGGTTAAAAACCCTAATTGGATTAGAATAAGCCTAGGGAGGACGAAAATGACCTAAATGTTCAACCAATGACACAAAATCACATATTGGATGCACAAGATTGGTTAAAAATCTTAATTGGATTAGAATAAGCCAAGGGAGGACGAAAATGACCTAAATGTTCAACCAATGACACAAAATGACACGAAATCAAATATTGGATGCACAAGATTGGTTAAAAACCCTAATTGGATTAGAATAAGCCTAGGTAGGACGAAAATGACCTAAATGTTCAACCAATGACACAAAATGACACAAAATCACATATTGGATGCACAAGATTGGTTAAAAACCCTAATTGGATTAGAAAAAGCTTAGGGAGGACAAAAATTTCCTAAATGTTCAACCAATGACACAAAATCACATATTGGATGCACAAGATTGGTTAAAAACCCTAATTGGATTAGAATAAGCCTAGGGAGGACGAAAATGACCTAAATGTTCAACCAATGACACAAAATCACATATTGGATGCACAAGATTGGTTAAAAACCCTAATTGGATTAGAATAAGCCTAGGGAGGACCAAAATGACCTAACTGTTCAACCAATGACACAAAATGCACAAAATCACATATTGGATGCACAAGATTGGTTAAAAACCCTAATTGGATTAGAATAAGCCTAGGGATGACGAAAATGACCTAAATGTTCAACCAATGACACAAAATCACATATTGGATGCACAAGATTGGTTAAAAACCCTAATTGGATTAGAATAAGCCTAGGGAGGACGAAAATGACCTAAATGTTCAACCAATGACACAAAATCACATATTGGATGCACAAGATTGGTTAAAAACCCTAATTGGATTAGAATAAGCCTAAGGACGACGGAAATGACCTAAATGTTCAACCAATGACACAAAATTACACAAAATCACATATTGGATGCACAAGATTGGTTAAAAACCCTAATTGGATTAGAATAAGCCTAGGGAGGACGAAAATGACCTAAATGGTCAACCAATAACACAAAATGACACAAAATCAAATATTGGATGCACAAGATTGGTTAAAAACCCTAATTGGATTAGAATAAGCCTAGGGAGGACGAAAATGACCTAAATGTTCAACCAATGACACAAAATGACACAAAATCACATATTGGATGCACAAGATTGGTTAAAAACCCTAATTGGATTAGAATAAGCCTAGGGAGGACGAAAATGACCTAAATGTTCAACCAATGACACAAAATGACACAAAATCACATATTGGATGAACAAGATCGGTTAAAAACCCTAATTGGATTAGAATAAGCCTAGGGAGGACGAAAATGACCTAAATGTTCAACCAATGACACAAAATGACACAAAATCACATATTGGATGCACAAGATTGGTTAAAAACCCTAATTGGATTAGAATAAGCCTAGGGAGGATGAAAATGACCTCAATGTTCAACTAGTGACACAAAATCACATATTGGATACACAAGATTGGTTAAAAACCGTAATTGGATTAGAATAAGCCTAGGGAGGACGAAAATGACCTAAATGTTCAACCAATGACACAAAATGACACAAAATCACATATTGGATGCACAAGATTGGTTAAAAACCCTAATTGGATTAGAATAAGCCTAGGGAGGACGAAAATGACCTAAATGTTCAACCAATGACACAAAATCACAAATTGGATGCACAAGATTGGGTAAAAACCCTAATTGGATTAGAATAAGCCTAGGAAGGACGAAAATGACCTAAATGTTCAACCAATGACACAAAATGACACAAAATCACATATTGGATGCACAAGATTGGTTAAAAACCCTAATTGGATTAGAATAAGCCTAGGAAGGACGAAAATGATCGAAATGTTCAACCAATGACACAAAATCACAAATTGGATGCACAAGATTGGTTAAAAACCCTAATTGGATTAGAATAAGCCTAGGAAGGACGAAAATGACCTAAATGTTCAACCAATGACACAAAATGACACAAAATCACATATTGGATGCACAAGATTGGTTAAAAACCCTAATTGGATTAGAATAAGCCTAGGAAGGACGAAAATGAACTAAATGTTCAACCAATGACACAAAATGACACAAAATCACATATTGGATGCACAAGATTGGTTAAAAACCCTAATTGGATTAGAATAAGCCTAGGGAGGACGAAAATGACCTAAATGTTCAACCAATGACACAAAATCACATATTGGATGCACAAGATTGGTTAAAAACCCTAATTGGATAGAATAAGCCTAGGGAGGACGAAAATGACCTAAATGTTCAACCAATGACACAAAATGACACGAAATCACATATTGGATGCACAAGATTGGTTAAAAACCCTAATTGGATTAGAATAAGCCTAGGGAGGACGAAAATGACCTAAATGTTCAACCAATGAAACAAAATGACACAAAATCAGTTATTGGATGCACAAGATTCGTTAAAAACCCTAATTGGATTAGAATAAGCCTAGGGATGACGAAAATGACCTAAATGATCAACCAATGACACAAAATGACACAAAATCACATATTGGATGCACAAGATTGGATAAAAACCCTAATTGGATTAAAATAAGGTTAGGGAGGACGAAAATGACCTAAATGTGCAACCAATGACACAAAATCACATATTGGATGCACTAGATTGGTTAAAAACCCTAATTGGATTTGAATAAGCCTAGGGAGGACGAAAATGACCTAAATGTTCAACCAATGACACAAAATCATTTATTGGATGCACAAGATTGGTTAAAAACCATAATTGGATTAGAATAAGCCTAGGGAGGACGAAAATGACCTAAATGTTTAACCAATGACACAAAATGACACAAAATCACATATTGGATGCACAAGATTGGTTAAAAACCCTAATTGGATTAGAATAAGCCTAGGGAGGACGAAAATGACCTAAATGTTCAACCAATGATACAAAATCACATATTGGATGCACAAGATTGGTTAAAAATCTTAATTGGATTAGAATAAGCCTAGGGAGGACGAAAATGACCTAAATGTTCAACCAATGACACAAAATCACATATTGGATGCACAAGATTGGTTAAAAACCTTAATTGGATTAGAATAAGCCTATGCAGGACGAAAATGACCTAAATGTTCAACCAATGACACAAAATGACACGAAATCACATATTGGATGCACAAGATTGGTTAAAAACCCTAATTGGATTAGAATAAGCCTAGGGAGGACGAAAATGACCTAAATGTTTAACCAATGACACAAAATGACACAAAATCACATATTGGATGCACAAGATTGGTTAAAAACCCTAATTGGATTAGAATAAGCCTAGGGAGGACGAAAATGACCTAAATGTTCAACCAATGATACAAAATCACATATTGGATGCACAAGATTGGTTAAAAACCCTAATTGGATTAGAATAAGCCTAGGGAGGACGAAAATGACCTAAATGTTCAACCAATGACACAAAATGACACAAAATCACATATTGGATGCACAAGATTGGTTAAAAACCCTAATTGGATTAGAATAAGCCTAGGGAGGACGAAAATTACCTAAATGTTCAACCAATGACATAATATGACACAAAATCACATATTGGACGCACAAGATTGGTTAAAAACCCTAATTGGATTAGAATAGGCCTAGGGAGGACGAAAATGACCTAAATGTTCAACCAATGACACAAAATGATACAAAATCACATATTGGATGCACAAGATTGGTTAAAAACCCTAATTGGATTAGAATAAGCCTAGGGAGGACGAAAATGACCTAAATGTTCAACCAATGACACAAAATCACATATTGGATGCACAAGATTGGTTAAAAACCCTTATTGGAATATAATAAGCCTAGGAAGGACGAAAATGACCTAAATGTTCAACTAATGACACAAAATGACAGAAAATCACATATTGGATGCACAAGATTGGTTAAAAACCCTAATTGGATTAGAATAAGCCTAGGGAGGACAAAAATGACCTAAATATTCAACCAATGACACAAAGTCACATATTGGATGCACAAGATTGGTTAAAAACCCTAATTGGATTAGAATAAGCCTATGGAGGACGAAAATGACCTATATGTTCAACCAATGAAACAAAATGATACAAAATCACATATTGGATGCACAAGATTGGTTAAAAACCCTAATTGGATTAGAATAAGCCTAGGGAGGACGAAAATGACCTAAATGTTCAACCAATGACACAAAATCACATATTGGATTCACAAGATTGGTTAAAAACCCTAATTGGATTAGAATAAGCCTAGGGAGGACGAAAATGACCTAAATGTTAAACCAATGAAACAAAATAACATATTGGATGCACAAGATTGGTTAAAAACCCTAATTGGATTAGAATAAGCATAGGGAGGACAAAAATGACCTAAATGTTCAACCAATGACACAAAATGACACAAAGTCACATATTGGATGCACAAGATTGGTTAAAAACCCTAATTGGTTTAGAATAAGCCTAAGTAGGACGAAAATGACCTAAATATTCAACCAATGACACAAAATGACACAAAATCACATATTGGATGCACAAGATTGGTTAAAAACCCTAATTGGATTAGAATAAGCCTAGGGAGGACGAAAATGACCTAAATGTTCAACCAATGACACAAAATCACATATTGGATGCACAAGATTGGTTAAAAACCGTAATTGCATTAGAATAAGCCTAGGGAGGACTAAAATGACCTAAATGTTCAACCAATGATTCAAAATGAAACAAAATCACATATTGGATGCACAAGTTTGGTTAAAAACCCTAATTGGATTAGAATAAGCCTAGGGAGGACGAAAATGACCTAAATGTTCAACCAATGACACAAAATCACATATTGGATGCACAAGATTGGTTAAAAACACTAATTGGATTAGAATAACTCTAGGGAGGACGAAAATGACCTAAATGTTCAACCAATGACACAAAATGACACAAAATCACATATTGGATGCACAAGATTGGTTAAAAACCCTAATTGGATTAGAATAAGCCTAGGGAGGACGAAAATGACCTAAATGTTCAACCAATGACACAAAATCACATATTGGATGCACAAGATTGGTTAAAAACACTAATTGGATTAGAATAACTCTAGGGAGGACGAAAATGACCTAAATGTTCAACCAATGACACAAAATCACATATTGGATGCACAAGATTTGTTAAAAACCCTAATTGGATTAGAATAAGTCTAGGGAATACGAAAATGACCTAAATGTTCAACCAATGACACAAAATCACATATTGGATGCACAAGATTGGTTAAAAACCTTAATTGGATTAGAATAAGCCTAGGGATGACGAAAATGACCTAAATGTTCAACCAATGACACAAAATCACATATTGGATGCACAAGATTGGTTAAAAACCCTAATTGGATTAGAATAAGCCTAGGGAGGACGAAAATGACCTAAATGTTCAACCAATGACACAAAATCACATATTGGATGCACAAGATTGGTTAAAAACCCTAATTGGATTAGAATAAGCCTAGGAAGGACGAAAATGACCTAAATGTTCAACCAATGACACAAGATGACACAAAATCACATATTGGATGCACAAGATTGGTTAAAAACCCTAATTGGATTAGAATAAGCCTAGGGAGGACGAAAATGACCTAAATGTTCAACCAATGACACAAAATGACACAAAATCACATATTGGATGGACAAGATTGGTTAAAAACCCTAATTGGATTATAATAAGCCTAGGGAGGACGAAAATGACGTAAATGTTCAACCATTGACATAAAATGACAGAAAATCACATATTGGATGCACAAGATTGGTTAGAAACCCTAATTGGATTAGAATAGGCCTAAGGAGGACGAAAATGACCTAAATGTTCAACCAATGACACAAAATCACATATTGGATGCACAAGATTGGTTAAAAACCCTAATTGGATTAGAATAAGCCTAGGGAGGACGAAAATGACCTAAATGTTCAACCAATGACACAAAATCACACAAAATCACATATTGGATGCACAAGATTGGTTAAAAACCCTAATTGGATTAGAATAAACCTAGGGAGGACAAATATGACCTAAATGTTCAACCAATGACACAAAATCACATATTGGATGCACAAGATTGGTTAAAAACCCTAATTGGATTAGAATAAGCCTAGGGAGGACGAAAATGACCTAAATGTTCAACCAATGACACAAAATGACACAAAATCACATATTGGATGCTCAAGATTGGTTAAAAACCCTAATTCGATTAGAATAAGCCTAGGGAGGACGAAAATGACCTAAATGTTCAACCAATGACACTAAATCACATATTGGATGCACAAGATTGGTTAAAAACCCTAATTGGATTAGAATAAGCCTAGGGAGGACGAAAATGACCTAAATGTTCAACCAATGACACAAAATCACATATTGGATGCACAAGATTGGTTAAAAACCCTAATTGGATTAGAATAAGCCTAGGGAGGACGAAAATGACCAAAATGTTCAACCAATGTCACAAACTCACATATTGGATGCACAAGATTAGTTAAAAACCCAAATTGGATTGGAATAAGCCTAGGGAGGACGAAAATGACCAAAATGTTCAACCAATGACACAAAATCACATATTGGATGCACAAGATTGGTTAAAAACCCTAATTGTTTTAGAATAAGCCTATGGAGGACGAAAATGACCTAAATGTTCATCCAATGACACAAAGTGACACAAAATCACATATTGGATACACAAGATTGGTTAAAAACCCTAATTGGATTAGAATAAGCCTAGGGAGGACGAAAATGACCTAAATGTTCAACCAATGACACAAAATGACACAAAATCACATATTGGATGCACAAGATTGGTTAAAAACCCTAATTGGATTAGAATAAGCCTAGGGAGGACGAAAATGACCTAAATGTTCAACCAATGACACATAATGGCACAAAATCACATATTGGATGCACAAGATTGGTTAAAAACCCTAATTGGATTAGAATAAGCCTAGGGAGGACGAAAATGACCTAAATGTTCAACCAATGACACAAAATGACACAAAATCACATATTGGATGCACAAGATTGGTTAAAAACCCTAATTGGATTAGAATAAGCCTAGGGAGGATCAAAATGACCTAAATGTTCAACCAATGACACAAAATCACATATTGGATGCACAAGATTGGTTAAAAATCATAATTGGATTAGAATAAGCCTAGGGAGGACGAAAATGACCTAAATGTTCAACCAATGACACAAAATGACACAAAATGACATATTGGATGCACAAGATTGGTTAAAAACCCTAATTGGATTAGAATAAGCCTAGGGAGGACGTAAATGACCTAAATGTTCTACCAATGACACAAAATCACATATTGGATGCACAAGATTGGTTAAAAACCCTAATTGGATTAGAATAAGCCTAGGGAGGACGAAAATGACCTAAATGTTCAACCAATGACACAAAATGACACAAAATCACATATTGGATGCACAAGATTGGTTAAAAACCCTAATTGGATTAGAATAAGCCTAGCGAGGACGAAAATGACCAAATTGGATTACCAATGACACAAAATCACTTATTATATGCACAAGATTTGTTAAAAACCCTAATTGGATTAGAATAAGCCTAGCGAGGACGAAAATGAACTTAATATTCAACCAATGACACAAAATGACACAAAATCACATATTGGATGCACAAGATTGGTTAAAAACCCTAATTGGATTAGAATAAGCCTAGGGAGGACGAAAATGACCTAAATGTTCAACCAATGACACAAAATCACATATTGGATGCACAAGATTGGTTAAAAACCCTAATTGGATTAGAATAAGCCTAGCAAGGACGAAAATGACCTAAATGTTCAACCAATGACACAAAATGACACAAAATCACATATTGGATGCACAAGATTGGTTAAAAACCCTAATTGGATTAGAATAAGCCTAGGGAGGACAAAAATGACCTAAATGTTCAACCAATGACACAAAATCACATATTGGATGCACAAGATTGGTTAAAAACCCTAATTGGATTAGAATAAGCCTAGGGAGGACGAAAATGACCTAAATGTTCAACCAATGACACAAAATGACACAAAATCACATATTGGATGCACAAGATTGGTTAAAAACCCTAATTGGATTAGAATAAGCCTAGGGAGGACGAAAATGACCTAAATGTTCAACGAATGACACAAAATCACATATTGGATGCACAAGATTGGTTAAAAACCCAAATTGGATTAGAATAAGCCTATAGAGGACGAAAATGACCTAAATGTTCAACGAATGACACAAAATCACATATTGGATGCACAAGATTGGTTAAAAACCCTAATTGGATTAGAATAAGCCTATGGAGGACGAAAATGATCTATATGTTCAACCAACGACACAAAATGACACAAAATCACATATTGGATGCACAAGATTGGTTAAAAACCCTAATTGGATTAGAATAAGCCTAGGGAGGACGAAAATGACATAAATGTTCAACCAATGACACAAAATCACATATTGGATGCACAAGATTGGATAAAAACCCTAATTGGATTAGAATAAGCCTAGGGAGGACGAAAATGACCTAAATGTTCAACCAATGACACAAAATCGCATATTGGATGCACAAGATTGGTTAAAAACCCTAATTGGATTAGAATAAGCCTAGGGAGGACGAAAATGACCTAAATGTTTAACCAATGACACAAAATGACACAAAATCACATATTGGATGCACAAGATTGGTTAAAAACCCTAATTGGATTAGAATAAGCCTAGGGAGGACGCAAATGACCTAAATGTTCAACCAATGACACAAAATGACACAAAATCACATATTGGATGCACAAGATTGGTTAAAAACCCTAATTGGATTAGAATAAGCCTAGGGAGGACAAAAATGACCTAAATGTTCAACCAATGACAGAAAATGACACAAAATCACATATTGGATGCACAAGATTGGTTAAAAACCCTAATTGTATTAGAATAAGCCTAGGGAGTATGAAAATGACCTAAATGTTCAACCAATGACACAAAATCACATATTGGATGCACAAGATTGGTTAAAAACCCTAATTGGATTAGAATAAGCCTAGGGACGACAAAAATGACCTAAATGTTCAATCAATGACACAAAATCACATATTGGATGCACTTGATTGGTTAAAAATCGTAATTGGATTAGAATAAGCCTAGGGAGGACGAAAATGACCTAAATGTTCAACCAATGACACAAAATGACACAAAATCACATATTGGATGCACAAGATTGGTTAAAAACCCTAATTGGATTAGAATAAGCCTAGGGAGGACGAAAATGACCTAAATGTTCAACCAATGACACAAAATGACACAAAATCACATATTGGATGCACTACATTGGTTAGAAACCCTAATTGGATTAGAATAAGCCTAGGGAGGACGAAAATGACCTAAATGTTCAACCAATGACACAAAATGACACAAAATCACATATTGGATGCACAAGATTGGTTAAAAACCCTAATTGGATTAGAATAAGCCTAGGGAGGACGAAAATGACCTAAATGTTCAACCAATGACACAAAATGACAAAAAATCACATATTGGATGCACAAGATTTGTTAAAAACCCTAATTGGATTAGAATAAGCCTAGGGAGGACGAAAATGACCTAAATGTTCAACCAATGACACAAAATCACATATTGAATGCACAAGATTGGTTTAAAACCCTAATTGGATTAGAATAAGCCTAGGGACGACGAAAATGACCTAAATTTTCAACCAATTACACAAAATAACACAAAGTCACATATTGGATGCACAAGATTGGTTAAAAATCCTAATTGGATTAGAATAAGCCTAGGGAGGACGAAAATGACCTAAATGTTCAACCAATGACACAAAATGACACAAAATCACATATTGGATGCACAAGATTGGTTAAAAACCCTAATTGGATTAGAATAAGCCTAGGGAGGACGAAAATGACCTAAATGTTCAACCAATGACACAAAATGACGTATTGGGTGCACTAGTTTGGTTAAAAACCCTAATTGGATTAGAATAAGCCTAGGGAGAACGAAAATGACCTAAATGTTCAACCAATGACACAAAATGACACAAAATCACATATTGGATGCACAAGATTGGTTAAAAACCCTAATTGGATTAGAATAAGCCTAGGGAGGACGAAAATGACCTAAATGTTCAACCAATGACACGAAATGACACAAAATCACATATTGGATGCACAAGATTGGTTAAAAACCCTAATTGGATTAGAATAAGCATAGGGAGGACGAAAATGACCTAAATGTTCAACCAATGACACAAAATGACACAAAATCACATATTGGATGCACAAGATTGGTTAAAAACCCTAATTGGATTAGAATAACCATAGGGAGGACGAAAATGACCTAAATGTTCAACCAATGACACAAAATGACACAAAATCACATATTGGATGCACAAGATTGGTTAAAAACCCTAATTGGATTAGAATAAGCCTAGGGAGGACGAAAATGACCTAAATGTTCAACCAATGACACAAAATGACACAAAATCACATATTGGATGCACAAGATTGGTTAAAAACCCTAATTGGATTAGAATAAGCCGAGGGAGGACGAAAATGACCCAAATGTTCAACCAATGACACAAAATGACACAAAATCACATATTGGATGCACAAGATTGGTTAAAAACCCTAATTGGATTAGAATAAGCCTAGGGAGGACGAAAATGACCTAAATGTTCAACCAATGACACAAAATGACACAAAATCACATATTGGATGCACAAGATTGGTTAAAAACCCTAATTGGATTAGAATAAGCCTAGGGAGGACGAAAATGACCTAAATGTTCAACCAATGACACAAAACAACACATAATCACATATTGGATGCACAAGATTGGTTAAAAACCCTAATTGGATTAGAATAAGCCTGTGGAGGACGAAAATGACCTAAATGTTCAACCAATGACACAAAATCACATATTGGACGCACAAGATTGGTTAAAAACGCTAATTGGATTAGAATAAGCCTAGGGAGGACGAAAATGACCTAAATTTTCAACCAATGACACCAAATCACATATTGGATGCACAAGATTGGTTAAAAACCCTAATTGGATTAGAATAAGCCTAGGGAGGACGAAAATGACCTAAATGTTCAACCAATGACACAAAATGACACAAAATCACATATTGGATGCACAAGATTGGTTAAAAACCCTAATTGGATTAGAATAAGCCTAGGGAGGACGAAAATGACCTAAATGTTCAACCAATGACACAAAATCACATATTGGATGCACAAGATTGGTTAAAAACCCTAATTGGATTAGAATAAGCCTAGGGAGGACGAAAATGACCAACATGTTCAACCGATGACACAAAATGACACAAAATCACATATTAGATGCACAAGATTGGTTAAAAACCCTAATTGGATTAGAATAAGCCTAGGGAGGACGAAAAATGACCTAAATGTTCAACCGATGACACAAAATGACACAAAATCACATATTGGATGCACAAGATTGGTTAAAAACCCTAATTGGATTAGAATAAGCCTAGGGAGGACGAAAATGACCAAAATGTTCAACTGATGACACAAAATCACATATTGGATGCACAAGATTGGTTAAAAACCCTAATTGGATTAGAATAAGCCTAGGGAGGACGAAAATGACCTAAATGTTCAACCAATGACACAAAATCACATATTGGATGCACAAGATTGGTTAAAAATCCTAATTGGATTAGAATAAGGCTAGGCAGGACGAAAATGACCTAAATGTTCAACCAATGACACAAAATGAAACAAAATCACATATTGGATGCACAAGATTGGTTAAAAAGCCTAATTGGATTAGAATAAGCCTAGGGAGGACGAAAATGACCTAAATGATCAACCAATGACACAAAATTACACAAAATCACATATTGGATGCACAAGATTGGTTAAAAACCCTAATTGGATTAGAATAAGCCTAGGGAGGACGAAAATGACCTAAATGTTCAACCAATGACACAAAATGATACAAAATCACATATTGGATGCACAAGATTGGTTAAAAACCCTAATTGGATTAAAATAAGCCTAGGGAGGACGAAAATGACCTAAATGTTCAACCAATGACACAAAATGACACAAAATCACATATTGGATGCACAAGATTGGTTAAAAACCCTAATTGGATTAGAATAAGCCTAGGGAGGACGAAAATGACCTAAATGTTCAACCAATGACACAAAATCACATATTGGATGCACAAGATTGGTTAAAAACCCTAATTGGATTAGAATAAGCCTAGGGAGGACGAAATTGACCTAAAAGTTCAACCAATGACACAAAATCACATATTGGATGCACAAGATTGGTTAAAAACCCTAATTGGATTAGAATAAGCCTAGGGAGGACGAAAATGACCTAAATGATCAACCAATAACACAAAATGACACAAAATCACATATTGGATGCACATGATTGGTTAAAAACCATAATTGGATTAGAATAAGTCTAGGGAGGACGAAAATGACCTAAATGTTCAACCAATGACACAAAATGACACAAAATCACATATTGGATGCACAAGATTGGTTAAAAACCCTAATTGGATTAGAATAAGCCTAGGGAGGACGAAAATGACCTAAATGTTCAACCAATGACACAAAATCACATATTGGATGCACAAGATTGGTTAAAAACCCTAACTGGATTAGAATAAGCCTAGGGAACACGAAAACGACCTAAATGTTAAACCAATGACACAAAATGACACAAAATCACATATTGGATGCACAAGATTGGTTAAAAACCCTAATTGGAATAGAATAAGCCTAGGGAGGACGAAAATGACCTAAATGTTCAACCAATGACACAAAATGACACAAAATCACATATTGGATTCACAAGATATGTTAAAAACCCTAATTGGATTAGAATAAGCTTAGGGAGGACGAAAATGACCTAAATGTTCAACCAATGACACAAAATGACATATTGGATACACAAGATTGGTTAAAAACCCTAATTGGATTAGAATAAGCCTAGGGAGGAGGAAAATTACCTAAATGTTCAACCAATGACACAAAATCACATATTGGATGCACAAGATTGGTTAAAAACCGTAATTGGATTAGAATAAGCCTAGGGAGGACGAAAATGACCTAAATGTTCAACCAATGACACAAAATGACACAAAATCACATATTGGATGCACAAGATTGGTTAAAAACCCTAATTGGATTAGAATAAGCCTAGGGAGGACGAAAATGACCTAAACATTCAACCAATGACACAAAATCACATATTTGATGCACAAGATTGGTTAAAAACCCTAATTGGATTAGAATAAGCCTAGGGAGGACGAAAATGACCTAAATGTTCAACCAATGACACAAAATGACACAAAATCAAATATTGGATGCACAAGATTGGTTAAAAACCCTAATTGGATTAGAATAAGCCTAGGGAGAACGAAAATGACCTAAATGTTCAACCAATGACACAAAATCACATATTGGATGCACAAGATTGGATAAAAACCCTAATTGGATTAGAGTAAGCCTAGGGAGGACGAAAATGACCTAAATGTTCAACCGATGACACAAAATGACACAAAATCACATATTGGCTGCACAAGATTGGTTAAAAACCCTAATTGGATTAGAATCAGCCTAGGGAGGACGAAAATGACCTAAATGTTCAACCAATGACAAAACATCACATATTGGATGCACAAGATTGGTTAAAAACCCTAATTGGTTAGAATAAGCCTAGGGAGGACGAAAATGACCTAAATGTTCAACCAATGACACAAAATGACACAAAATCACATATTGGATGCACAAGATTGGATAAAACCCCAATTGGATTAGAATAAGCCTAGGGAGGACGAAAATGACCTAAATGTTAAACCAATGACACAACATGACACAAAATCACATTTTGGATGCACAAGATTGGTCAAAAACCCTAATTGGATTAGAATAAGCCTACGGAGAACGAAAATGACCTAAATGTTCAACCAATGACACAAAATCACATATTGGATGCCCAAGATTGGTTAAAAACCCTAATTGGATTAGAATAAGCCTAGGGATGATGAAAATGACCTAAATGTTCAACCAATGACACAAAATTAAGCAAAATCACATATAAGATGCACAAGATTGGTTAAAAACCCTTATTGGATTAGAATAAGGCTAGGGAGGACGAAAATGACCTAAATGTGCAACCAATGACACAAAATCACATATTGGATGCACTAGATTGGTTAAAAACCCTAATTGGATTTGAATAAGCCTAGGGAGGACGAAAATGACCTAAATGTTCAACCAATGACACAAAATCATTTATTGGATGCACAAGATTGGTTAAAAACCATAATTGGATTAGAATAAGCCTAGGGAGGACGAAAATGACCTAAATGTTTAACCAATGACAAAAAATGACACAAAATCACATATTGGATGCACAAGATTGGTTAAAAACCCTAATTGGATTAGAATAAGCCTAGGGAGGACGAAAATGACCTAAATGTTCAATCAATGACACAAAATGACACAAAATCACATATTGGATGCACAAGATTGGTTAAAAACCCTAATTGGATTAGAATTAGCCTAAGGAGGACGAAAATGACCTAAATGTTCAACCAATGACACAAAATGACACAAAATCAAATATTGGATGCACAAGATTGGTTAAAAACCTAATTGGATTAGAATAAGCTTAGGGAGGACGTAAATGACCTAAATGTTCAACCAATGACACAAAAGTACACAAAATCACATATTGGATGCACAAGATTGGTTAAAAACCCTAATTGGATTAGAATAAGCCTAGGGAGGTCGAAAATGACCTAAATGTTCAACCAATGACACAAAAGGACACAAAATCACATATTGGATGCACAAGATTGGTTAAAAACCCTAATTGGATTAGAATAAGCCTAGGGAGGACGAAAATGACCTAAATGTTCAACCAATGACACAAAATGACACAAAATAACATATTGCATGCACAAGATTGGTTAAAAACCCTAATTGGATTAGAATAAGCCTAGGGAGGACGCAAATGACCTAAATGTTCAACCAATGACACAAAATCACATATTGGATGCACAAGATTGGTTAAAAACCTTAATTGGATTAGAATAAGCCTAGGGAGGACGAAAATGACCTAAATGTTCAACCAATGACACAAAATGACACGAAATAACATATTGGATGCACAAGATTGGTTAAAAACCCAAATTGGATTAGAATAAGCCTACGGAGGACGAAAATGACCTAAATGTTCAACCAATGACAAAAAATCACATATTGGATGCACAAGATTGGTTAAAAACCCTAATTGGTTAGGATAAGCCTAGGGAGGACGAAAATGACCTAAATGTTCAACCAATGACACAATGACACAAAATCACATATTGGATGCACAAGATTGGTTAAAAACCCTAATTGGATTAGAATAAGCGTACGGAGGACGAAAATGACCTAAATGTTCAACCAATGACAGAAAATGACACAAAATGACACAAAATCACATATTGGATGCACAAGATTGGTTAAAAACCCTAATTGGATTAGAATAAGCCTAGGGAGAACGAAAATGACCTAAATGTTTAACCAATGACACAAAATCACAT
>JBBPBQ010000044.1:166830-189841 GCA_037974755.1 Cicer yamashitae | reverse complement strand
AATGACACAAAATGACACAAAATCACATATTGGATGCACAAGATTGGTTAAAAACCCTAATTGGATTAGAATAAGCCTAGGGAGAACGAAAATGACCTAAATGTTTAACCAATGACACAAAATCACATGTTGGATGCACAAGATTGGATAAAAACCCTAATTGGATTAGAATAAGCCTAGGGAGGACGAAAATGACCTAAATGTTCAACCGATGACACAAAATGACACAAAATGACACAAAATCACATATTGGATGCACAAGATTGGTTAAAAACACTAATTGGATTGGAATAAGCCTAGGGAGGACGAAAATGACCTAAATGTTCAACCAATGACACAAAATCACATATTGGATGCACAAGATTGGTTAAAAACCTTAATTGGATTAGAATAAGCCAAGGGAGGACGAAAATGACCTAAATGTTCAACCAATGACACAAGATGACACGAAAATCACATATTGGATGCACAAGATTGGATAAAAACCCTAATTGGATTAGAATAAGCCTACGGAGGACGAAAATGACCTAAATGTTCAACAAATGACACAAAATCGCATATTGGATGACCAAGATTGGTTAAAAACCCTAATTGGATTAGAATAAGCCTAGGGAGGACGAAAATGACCTAAATGTTCAACCAATGACACAAAATGACACGAAATCACATATTGGATGCACAAGATTGGTTAAAAACCCTAATTGGATTAGAATAAGCCTAGGGAGGACAAAAATGACCTAAATGTTCAACCAATGACAAAAAATCACATATTGGATGCACAAGATTGGTTAAAAACCCTAATTGGTTAGGATAAGCCTAGGGAGGACGAAAATGACCTAAATGTTCAACCAATGACACAATGACACAAAATCACATATTGGATGCACAAGATTGGTTAAAAACCCTAATTGGATTAGAATAAGCCTAGGGAGGACGAAAATGACCTAAATGTTCAACCAATGACACAAAATGACACGAAATCACATATTGGATGCACAAGATTGGTTAAAAACCCTAATTGGATTAGAATAAACATAGAGAGGACGAAAATGACCTAAATGTTCAACCAATGACACAAAATGACACAAAATCACATATTGGATGCACAAGATTGGTTAAAAACCCTAATTGGATTAGAATAAGCCTAGGGAGGACGAAAATGACCTAAATGTTCAACAAATGACACAAAATGACACAAAATCACATATTGGATGGACAAGATTGGTTAAAAACCCTAATTGGATTAGAATAAGCCTAGGGAGGACGAAAATGACCTAAATGTTCAACCAATGACACAAAATGACACAAAATCACATATTGGATGCACAAGATTGGTTAAAAACCCTAATTGGATTATAATAATCCTAAGGAGGACGAAAATGACCTAAATGTTCAACCAATGACACAAAATGAATAGAAAATCACATATTGGATGCACAAGATTGGTTAAAAACCCTAATTGGATTAGAATAAGCCTAGGGAGGACGAAAATGACCTAAATGTTCAACCAATGACACAAAATGACACAAAATCACATATTGGATGCAAAAGATTGGTTAAAAACCCTAATAGGATTAGAATAAGCCAAGGGAGGACGAAAATGACCTAAATGTTCAACCAATGACACAAAATGACACAAAATCACATATTGGAAGCACAAGATTGGTTAAAAACCCTAATTGGATTAGAATAAGCCTAGGGAGGACGAAAATGACCTAAATGTTCAACCAATGACACAAAATGACACGAAATCACATATTGGATGCACAAGATTGGTTAAAAACCCTAATTGGATTAGAATAAGCCTAGGGAGGACGAAAATGACCTAAATGACACAAAATGATACAAAATGACACAAAATCAGATATTGGATGCACAAGATTGGTTAAAAACCCTAACTGGATTAGAATAAGCCTAGGGAGAACGAAAATGACCTAAATGTTCAACCAATGACACAAAATGACGCAAAATCACATATTGGATGCACAAGATTGGTTAAAAACCCTAATTGGATTAGAATAAGCCTAGGGAGGACGAAAATGACCTAAATGTTCAACCAATGACACAAAATCACATATTGGATGCACAAGATTGGTTAGAAACCCTAATTGGATGAGAATAAGCCTAGTGAGGACGAAAATGATCTAAATGTTCAACCAATGACACAAAATGATACAAAATCACATATTGGATGCACAAGATTGGTTAAAAACCCTAATTGGATTAGAATAAGCCTAGGGAGGACGAAAATGACCTAAATGTTCAACCAATGACACAAAATCACATATTGGATGCACAAGATTGGTTAAAAATCTAATTGGATTAGAATAAGCCTAGGGAGGACCAAAATGACCTAAATGTTCAACCAATGACACAAAATGCACAAAATCACATATTGGATGCACAAGATTGGTTAAAAACCCTAATTGGATTAGAATAAGCCTAGGGAGGACGAAAATGATCTAAATGTTCAAGCAATGAGACAAAATCACATATTGGATGCACAAGATTGGTTAAAAACCCTAATTGGATTAGAATAAGCCTAGGGAGGACGAAAATGACCTAAATGTTCAACCAATGACACAAAATCACATATTGGATGCACAAGATTGGTTAAAAACCCTAATTGGATTAGAATAAGCCTAGGGAGGACGAAAATGACCTAAATGTTCAACCAATGACACAAAATCACATATTGGATGCACAAGATTGGTTAAAATCATTAATTGGATTAGAATAAGCCTAGGGAGGACAAAAATGACCTAAATGTTCAACCAATGACACAAAATGACACCAAATCACATATTGGATGCACAAGAATTGTTAAGAACCCTAATTGGATTAGAATAAGCCTAGGGAGGACGAAAATGACCTAAATGTTCAACCAATGACACAAAATCACATATTGGATGCACAAGATTGGTTAAAAACCCTAATTGGATTAGAATAAGCCTCGGGAGGACGAAAATGACCTAAATGTTCAACCAATGACACAAAATGACACAAAATCACATATTGGATGCACAAGTTTGGTTAAAAACCCTAATTGGATTAGAATAAGCATAGGGATGACGAAAATGACCTAAATGTTGAACCAATGACACAAAATGACACAAAATCACATATTGGATGCACAAGATTGGTTAAAAACCCTAATTGGATTAGAATAAGCCTAGGGAGGACGAAAATGACCTAAATGTTCAATCAATGACACAAAATGACACAAAATCACATATTGGATGCACAAGATTGGTTAAAAACCCTATATGGATTAGAATAAGCCTAGGGAGGACGAAAATGACCTGAATGTTCAACCAATGACACAAAATCACATATTGGATGCACAAGATTGGATAAAAACCCTAATTGGATTAGAATAAGCCTAGGGAGGACGAAAATGACCTAAATGTTCAACCAATGACACAAAATCGCATATTGGATGCACAAGATTGGTTAAAAACCCTAATTGGATTAGAATAAGCCTAGGGAGGACGAAAATGACCTAAATGTTCAACCAATGACACAAAATGACACGAAATCACATATTGGATGCACAAGATTGGTTAAAAACCCTAATTGGATTAGAATAAGCCTAGGGAGGACGAAAATGACCTAAATGACACAACATGATACAAAATGACACAAAATCAGATATTGGATGCACAAGATTGGTTAAAAACCCTAACTGGATTAGAATAAGCCTAGGGAGAACGAAAATGACCTAAATGTTCAACCAATGACACAAAATGACGCAAAATCACATATTGGATGCACAAGATTGGTTAAAAACCCTAATTGGATTAGAATAAGCCTAGGGATGATGAAAATGACCTAAATGTTCAACCAATGACACAAAATGACACAAAATCACAAATTGGATGCACAAGATTGGTTAAAAACCCTAATTGTATTAGAATAAACCTAGGGAGGACGAAAATGACCAAAATGTTCAACCAATGACACAAAATCACATATTGGATGCACAAGATTGGTTAAAAACCCTAATTGGATTAGAATAAGCATAGGGAGAATGAAAATGCCCTAAATGTTCAACCAATGACACAAAATCACATATTGGATGCACAAGATTGGATAAAAACCCTGATTGGATTAGAATAAGCCTAGGGAGGACGAAAATGACCTAAATGATCAACAGTTGACACAAAATGACACAAAATCACATATTGGATGCACAAGATTGGTTAAAAACCCTAATTGGATTAGAATAAGCCTAGGGAGGACGAAAATGACCTAAATGTTCAACCAATGACACAAAATCACATATTGGATGCACAAGATTGGTTAAAAACCCTAATTGGATTAGAATAAGCCTAGGGAGGACGAAAATGACCTAAATCTTCAACCAATGACACAAAATGACATATTGGATGCACAAGATTGGTTAAAAACCCTAATTGGATTAGAATAAGCCTAGGGAGGAAGAAAATGACCTAAATGTTCAACCAATGACACAAAATTACACAAAATCACATATTGGATGCACAAGATTGGTTAAAAACCCTAATTGGATTAGAATAAGCCTATGGAGGACGAAAATGACCTAAATGTTCAACCAATGACACAAAATGAAACAAAATCACATATTGGATGCACAAGATTGGTTAAAAACCCTAATTGGATTAGAATAAGCCTAGGGAGGACGAAAATGACCTAAATGTTCAACCAATGACTCAAAATCACATATTGGATGCACAAGATTGGTTAAAAAGCCTAATTGGATTAGAATAAGCCTAGGGAGGACGAAAATGACCTAAATGTTCAACCAATGACACAAAATTACACAAAATCACATATTGGATGCACAAGATTGGTTAAAAACCCTAATTGGATTAGAATAAGCCTAGGGAGGACGAAAATGACCTAAATGTTCAACCAATGACTCAAAATCACATATTGGATGCACAAGATTGGTTAAAAACCCTAATTGGATTAGAATAAGCCTAGGGAGGACGAAAATGACCTAAATGTTCAACCAATGACACAAAATTACACAAAATCACATATTGGATGCACAAGATTGGTTAAAAACCCTAATTGGATTAGAATAAGCCTAGGGAGGACGAAAATGACCTAAATGTTCAACCAATGACACAAAATTACACAAAATCACATATTGGATGCACAAGATTGGTTAAAAACCCTAATTGGATTAGAATAAGCCTAGGGAGGACAAAAATGACGTAAATGTTCAACCAAAGACATAAAATGACACAAAATCACATATTGGATGCACAAGATTGGTTAAAAACCCTAATTGGATTAGAATAAGCCTAGGGAGGACGAAAATGACCTAAATGTTCAACCAATGACACAAAATGAAACAAAATCACATATTGGATGCACAAGATTGGTTAAAAACCCTAATTGGATTAGAATAAGCCTAGGGAGGACGAAAACGACCTAAATGTTCAACTGATGACACAAAATCACATATTGGATGCACAAGATTGGTTAAAAACCCTAATTGGATTAGAATAAGCCTAGGGAGGACGAAAATGACCTAAATGTTCAACCAATGACACAAAATCACATATTGGATGCACAAGATTGGTTAAAAACCCTAATTGGATTAGAATAAGCTTAGGGAGGGCGAAAATGACCTAAATGTTCAAGCAATGACACAAAATGACACAAAATCACATATTGGATGCACAAGATTGGTTAAAAACCCTAATTGGATTAGAATAAGCCTAGGGAGGACGAAAATGACCTAAATGTTCAACCAATGACACAAAATCACATATTGGATGCACAAGATTGGTTAAAAACCCTAATTGGCTTAGAATAAGCCTAGGGAGGACGAAAATGACCTAAATGTTCAACCAATGACACAAAATCACATATTGGATGCACAAGATTGGTTAAAAACCCTAATTGGATTAGAATAAGCCTAGGGAGGACGAAAATGACCTAAATGTTCAACCAATGACACAAAATCACATATTGGGTGCACAAGATTGGTTAAAAACCCTAATTGGATTAGAATAAGCCTAGGGAGGACGAAAATGACCTAAATGTTCAACCAATGACACAAAATCACATATTGGATGCACAAGATTGGTTAAAAACCCTAATTGGATTAGAATAAGCCTAGGGAGGACGAAAATGACCAAAATGTTCAACCAATAACACAAAATGACACAAAATCACATATTGAATGCACAAGATTGGTTAAAAACCCTAATTGGATTAGAATCAGCCTAAGGAGGACGAAAATGACCTAAATGTTCAACCAATGACACAAAAAGACACAAAATCACATATTGGATGCAAAGAATGGTTGAAAACCCTAATTCGATTAGAATAAGCCTAGGGAGGACGAAAATGACCTAAATGCTCAACCAATGACACAAAATAACACAAAATCACATATTGGATGCATAAGATTGGTTAAAAACCCTAATTGGATTAGAATAAGCCTAGGGAGGACGAAAATGACCTAAATGTTCAACCAATGACACAAAATCACATATTGGATGCACAAGATTGGTTAAAAACCCTAAATGGATTAGAATAAGCCTATGGAGGACGAAAATGACCTAAATGTTCAACCAATGACACAAAATGACACAAAATCACATATTGGATGCAAAAGATTGGTTAAAAACCCTAATTGGATTAGAATAAGCCTAGGGAGGACGAAAATGACCTAAATGTTCAATCAATGACACAAAATGACACAAAATCACATATTGGATGCACAAGATTGGTTAAAAACCCTATATGGATTAGAATAAGCCTAGGGAGGACGAAAATGACCTAAATGTTCAACCAATGACACAAAATGACGCAAAATCACATATTGGATGCACAAGATTGGTTAAAAACCCTAATTGGATTAGAATAAGGCTAGGGAGGACGAAAATGACCTAAATGTGCAACCAATGACACAAAATCACATATTGGATGCACTAGATTGGTTAAAAACCCTAATTGGATTTGAATAAGCCTAGGGAGGACGAAAATGACCTAAATGTTCAACCAATGACACAAAATGACACGAAATCACATATTGGATGCACAAGATTGGTTAAAAACCCTAATTGGATTAGAATAAGCCTAGGGAGGACGAAAATGACCTAAATGACACAAAATGATACAAAATGACACAAAATCAGATATTGGATGCACAAGATTGGTTAAAAACCCTAACTGGATTAGAATAAGCCTAGGGAGAACGAAAATGACCTAAATGTTCAACCAATGACACAAAATGACGCAAAATCACATATTGGATGCACAAGATTGGTTAAAAACCCTAATTGGATTAGAATAAGCCTAGGGATGATGAAAATGACCTAAATGTTCAACCAATGACACAAAATGACACAAAATCACAAATTGGATGCACAAGATTGGTTAAAAACCCTAATTGTATTAGAATAAACCTAGGGAGGACGAAAATGACCAAAATGTTCAACCAATGACACAAAATCACATATTGGATGCACAAGATTGGTTAAAAACCCTAATTGGATTAGAATAAGCATAGGGAGAATGAAAATGCCCTAAATGTTCAACCAATGACACAAAATCACATATTGGATGCACAAGATTGGATAAAAACCCTGATTGGATTAGAATAAGCCTAGGGAGGACGAAAATGACCTAAATGATCAACAGTTGACACAAAATGACACAAAATCACATATTGGATGCACAAGATTGGTTAAAAACCCTAATTGGATTAGAATAAGCCTAGGGAGGACGAAAATGACCTAAATGTTCAACCAATGACACAAAATCACATATTGGATGCACAAGATTGGTTAAAAACCCTAATTGGATTAGAATAAGCCTAGGGAGGACGAAAATGACCTAAATGTTCAACCAATGACAGAAAATCACATATTGGATGCACGAGATTGGTTAAAAACCCTAATTGGATTAGAATAAGCCTAGGGAGGACGAAAATGACCTAAATGTTCAACCAATGACACAAAATCACATATTGGATGCACAAGATTGGTTAAAAACCCTAATTGGATTAGAATAAGCCTAGGGAGGACGAAAATGACCTAAATGTTCAACCAATGACACAAAATCACATATTGGATGCACAAGATTGGTTAAAAACACTAATTGGATTAGAATAACTCTAGGGAGGACGAAAATGACCTAAATGTTCAACCAATGACACAAAATGACACAAAATCACATATTGGATGCACAAGATTGGTTAAAAACCCTAATTGGATTAGAATAAGCCTAGGGAGGACGAAAATGACCTAAATGTTCAACCAATGACACAAAATCACATATTGGATGCACAAGATTGGTTAAAAACACTAATTGGATTAGAATAACTCTAGGGAGGACGAAAATGACCTAAATGTTCAACCAATGACACAAAATCACATATTGGATGCACAAGATTGGTTAAAAACCCTAATTGGATTAGAATAAGCCTAGGGAGGACGAAAATGACCTAAATCTTCAACCAATGACACAAAATGACACAAAATCACATATTGGATGCACAAGTTTGGTTAAAAACCCTAATTGGATTATAATAAGCCTAGGGATGACGAAAATGACCTAAATGTTCAACCAAAGACACAAAATGACACAAAATCACATATTGGATGCACAAGATTGTTTAAAAACCCTAATTGGATTAGAATAAGCCTAGGGAGGACGAAAATGACCTAAATGTTCAACCAATGACACAAAATGACACAAAATCACATATTGGATGCCCAAGATTGGTTAAAAACCCTAATTGGATTAGAATAAGCCTAGGGATGACGAAAATGACCTAAATGTTCAACCAATGACACAAAATTAAACAAAATCACATATAAGATGCACAAGATTGGTTAAAAACCCTAATTGGATTAGAATAAGGCTAGGGAGGACGAAAATGACCTAAATGTGCAACCAATAACACAAAATCACATATTGGATGCACTAGATTGGTTAAAAACCCTAATTGGATTTGAATAAGCCTAGGGAGGACGAAAATGACCTAAATGTTCAACCAATGACACAAAATCATTTATTGGATGCACAAGATTGGTTAAAAACCATAATTGGATTAGAATAAGCCTAGGGAGGACGAAAATGACCTAAATGTTTAACCAATGACACAAAATGACACAAAATCACATATTGGATGCACAAGATTGGTTAAAAACCCTAATTGGATTAGAATAAGCCTAGGGAGGACGAAAATGACCTAAATGTTCAATCAATGACACAAAATGACACAAAATCACATATTGGATGCACAAGATTGGTTAAAAATCCTAAATGGATTTGAATAAGCCTAGGGAGGACGAAAATGACCTGAATGTTCAACCAATGACACAAAATCACATATTGGATGCACAAGATTGGATAAAAACCCTAATTGGATTAGAATAAGCCTAGGGAGGACGAAAATGACCTAAATGTTCAACCAATGACAGAAAATGACACAAAATCACATATTGGATGCACAAAATTGGTTAAAAACCCTAATTGGATTAGAATAAGCCTAGGGAGGACGAAAATGACCTAAATGTTCAACCAATGACACAAAATGACACGAAATCACATATTGGATGCACAAGATTGGTTAAAAACCCTAATTGGATTAGAATAAGCCTAGGGAGGACGAAAATGACCTAAATGTTCAACCAATGACAAAAAATCACATATTGGATGCACAAGATTGGTTAAAAACCCTAATTGGTTAGGATAAGCCTAGGGAGGACGAAAATGACCTAAATGTTCAACCAATGACACAAAATCACATATTGGATGCACAAGATTGGTTAAAAACCCTAATTGTATTAGAATAAACCTAGGGAGGACGAAAATGACCGAAATGTTTAACCAATGACACAAAATCACATATTGGATGCACAAGATTGGATAAAAACCCTGATTGGATTAGAATAAGCCTAGGGAGGACGAAAATGACCTAAATGATCAACCGATGACACAAAATGACACAAAATCACATATTGGATGCACAAGATTGGTTAAAAACCCTAACTGGATTAGAATAAGCCTAGGGAGCACGAAAATGACCTAAATGTTCAACCAATGATACAAAATGACGCAAAATCACATATTGGATGCACAAGATTGGTTAGAAACCCTAATTGTATTAGAATAAACCTAGGGAGGACGAAAATGACCAAAATGTTCAACCAATGACACAAAATCACATATTGGATGCACAAGCTTGGTTAAAAACCCTAATTGGATTAGAATAAGCATAGGGAGAATGAAAATGACCTAAATGTTCAACCAATGACACAAAATCACATATTGGATGCACAAGATTGGATAAAAACCCTGATTGGATTAGAATAAGCCTAGGGAGGACGAAAATGACCTAAATGATCAACCGATGACACAAAATGACACAAAATCACATATTGGATGCACAAGATTGGTTAAAAACCTTAATTGGATTAGAATAAGCCTAGGGAGGACGAAAATGACCTAAATGTTCAACCAATGACACAAAATCACATATTGGATGCACAAGATTGGTTAAAAACCCTAATTGGATTAGAATAAGCCTAGGTAGGACGAAAATGACCTAAATGTTCAACCAATGACACAAAATCACATATTGGATGCACAAGATTGGTTAAAAACCCTAATTTGATTAGAGTAAGCCTGGGGAGGACGAAAATGACATAAATGTTCAACCAATGACACAAAATGACACAAAATCACATATTGGATGCACAAGATTGGTTAAAAACCCTAATTGGATTAGAATAAGCCTAGGGAGGACGAAAATGACCTAAATGTTCAACCAATGACACAAAATCACATATTGGATGCACAAGATTGTTAAAAACCCTAATTGCATTAGCATAAGCCTAGGGAGGACGAAAATGACCTAAATGTTCAACCAATGACACAAAATGACACAAAATCACATATTGGAAGCACAAGATTGGTTAAAAACCCTAATTGGATTAGAATAAGCCTAGGGAGGACGAAAATGACCTAAATGTTCAACCAATGACACAAAATGACACGAAATCACATATTGGATGCACAAGATTGGTTAAAAACCCTAATTGGATTAGAATAAGCCTAGGGAGGACGAAAATGACCTAAATGACACAAAATGATACAAAATGACACAAAATCAGATATTGGATGCACAAGATTGGTTAAAAACCCTAACTGGATTAGAATAAGCCTAGGGAGAACGAAAATGACCTAAATGTTCAACCAATGACACAAAATGACGCAAAATCACATATTGGATGCACAAGATTGGTTAAAAACCCTAATTGGATTAGAATAAGGCTAGGGAGGACGAGAATGACCTAAATGTGCAACCAATGACACAAAATCACATATTGGATGCACTAGATTGGTTAAAAACCCTAATTGGATTTGAATAAGCCTAGGGAGGACGAAAATGACCTAAATGTTCAACCAATGACACAAAATCATTTATTGGATGCACAAGATTGGTTAAAAACCATAATTGGATTAGAATAAGCCTAGGGAGGACGAAAATGACCTAAATGTTCAACCAATGACAAAAAATCACATACTGGATACACAAGATTGGTTAAAAACCCTAATTGGTTAGGATAAGCCTAGGGAGGACGAAAATGACCTAAATGTTCAACCAATGACACAATGACACAAGATCACATATTGGATGCACAAGATTGGTTAAAAACCCTAATTGGATTAGAATAAGCCTAGGGAGAACGAAAATGACCTAAATGTTCAACCAATGACACAAAATCACATATTGGATGCACAAGATTGGTTCAAAACCCTAATTGGATTAGAATAAGCCTAGGGAGGACGAAAATGACCTAAATGTTCAACCAATGACACAAAATCGCATATTGGATGCACAAGATTGGTTAAAAACCCTAATTGGATTAGAATAAGCCTAGGGAGGACGAAAATGACCTAAATGTTCTACCAATGACACAAAATGACACGAAATCACATATTGGATGCACAAGATTGGTTAAAAACCCTAATTGGATTAGAATAAGCCTAGGGAGGACGAAAATGACCTAAATGACATTAAATGATACAAAATGACACAAAATCAGATATTGGATGCACAAGATTGGTTAAAAACCCTAACTGGATTAGAATAAGCCTAGGGAGAACGAAAATGACCTAAATGTTCAACCAATGACACAAAATGACGCAAAATCACATATTGGATGCACAAGATTGGTTAAAAACCCTAATTGGATTAGAATAAGGCTAGGGAGGACGAGAATGACCTAAATGTGCAACCAATGACACAAAATCACACATTGGATGCACTAGATTGGTTAAAAACCCTAATTGGATTTGAATAAGCCTAGGGAGGACGAAAATGACCTAAATGTTCAACCAATGACACAAAATCATTTATTGGATGCACAAGATTGGTTAAAAACCATAATTGGATTAGAATAAGCCTAGGGAGGACGAAAATGACCTAAATGTTTAACCAATGACACAAAATGACACAAAATCACATATTGGATGCACAAGATTGGTTAAAAACCCTAATTGGATTAGAATAAGCCTAGGGAGGACGAAAATGACCTAAATGTTCAATCAATGACACAAAATGACACAAAATCACATATTGGATGCACAAGATTGGTTAAAAACCCTAATTGGATTAGAATAAGCGTAGGGAGGACGAAAATGACCTAAATGTTCAACCAATGACACAAAATCACATATTGGATGCACAAGATTGGTTAAAAACCTTAATTGGATTAGAATAAGCCTAGGGAGGACGAAAATGACCTAAATGTTCAACCAATGACACGAAATCACATATTGGATGCACAAGATTGATTAAAAACCCTAATTGGATTAGAATAAGCCTAGGGAGGACCAAAATGACCTAAATGTTCAACCAATGACAAAAAATCACATACTGGATGCACAAGATTGGTTAAAAACCCTAATTGGTTAGGATAAGCCTAGGGAGGACGAAAATGACCTAAATGTTCAACCAATGACACAATGACACAAGATCACATATTGGATGCACAAGATTGGTTAAAAACCCTAATTGGATTAGAATAAGCCTAGGGAGGACGAAAATGACCTAAATGTTCAACCAATGACAAAAAATCACATACTGGAAGCACAAGATTGGTTAAAAACCCTAATTGGATTAGAATAAGCCTAGGGAGGACGAAAATGACCTAAATGTTCAACCAATGACAAAAAATCACATACTGGATACACAAGATTGGTTAAAAACCCTAATTGGTTAGGATAAGCCTAGGGAGGACGAAAATGACCTAAATGTTCAACCAATGACACAATGACACAAGATCACATATTGGATGCAGAAGATTGGTTAAAAACCCTAATTGGATTAGAATAAGCCTAGGGAGAACGAAAATGACCTAAATGTTCAACCAATGACACAAAATCACATATTGGATGCACAAGATTGGTTCAAAACCCTAATTGGATTAGAATAAGCCTAGGGAGGACGAAAATGACCTAAATGTTCAACCAATGACAAAAAATCACATATTGGATGCACAAGATTGGTTAAAAACCCTAATTGGATTAGAATAAGCCTAGGGAGGATGAAAATGACCTAAATGTTCAACCAATGACACAAAATGACACAAAATCACATATTGGATGCACAAGTTTGGTTAAAAACCCTAATTGGATTATAATAAGCCTAGGGATGACGAAAATGACCTAAATGTTCAACCAATGACACAAAATGACACAAAATCACATATTGGATGCACAAGATTGTTTAAAAACCCTAATTGGATTAGAATAAGCCTAGGGAGGACGAAAATGACCTAAATGTTCAACCAATGACACAAAATGACACAAAATCACATATTGGATGCCCAAGATTGGTTAAAAACCCTAATTGGATTAGAATAAGCCGAGGGATGACGAAAATGACCTAAATGTTCAACCAATGACACAAAATTAAACAAAATCACATATTGGATGCACAAGATTGGTTAAAAACCCTAATTGGATTAGAATAAGGCTAGGGAGGACGAAAATGACCTAAATGTGCAACCAATGACACAAAATCACATATTGGATGCACTAGATTGGTTAAAAACCCTAATTGGATTTGAATAAGCCTAGGGAGGACGAAAATGACCTAAATGTTCAACCAATGACACAAAATCATTTATTGGATGCACAAGATTGGTTAAAAACCATAATTGGATTAGAATAAGCCTAGGGAGGACGAAAATGACCTAAATGTTTAACCAATGACAAAAAATGACACAAAATCACATATTGGATGCACAAGATTGGTTAAAAACCCTAATTGGATTAGAATAAGCCTAGGGAGGACGAAAATGACCTAAATGTTCAATCAATGACACAAAATGACACAAAATCACATATTGGATGCACAAGATTGGATAAAAACCCTATATGGATTAGAATAAGCCTAGGGAGGACGAAAATGACCTGAATGTTCAACCAATGACACAAAATCACATATTGGATGCACAAGATTGGATAAAAACCCTAATTGGATTAGAATAAGCCTAGGGAGGACGAAAATGACCTAAATGTTCAACCAATGACACAAAATCGCATATTGGATGCACAAGATTGGTTAAAAACCCTAATTGGATTAGAATAAGCCTAGGGAGGACGAAAATGACCTAAATGTTTAACCAATGACACAAAATGACACAAAATCACATATTGGATGCACAAGATTGGTTAAAAACCCTAATTGGATTAGAATAAGCCTAGGGAGAACGAAAATGACCTAAATGTTCAACCAATGACACAAAATGACACAAAATCACATATTGGATGCACAAGATTGGTTAAAAACCTTAATTGGATTAGAATAAGCCTAGGGAGGACGAAAATGACCTAAATGTTTAACCAATGACACAAAATCACATATTGGATGCACAAGATTGGTTAAAAACCTTAATTGGAATAGAATAAGCCTAGGGAGGACGAAAATGACCTAAATGTTCAACCAATGACACAAAATGACACGAAATCACATATTGGATGCACAAGATTGGTTAAAAACCCTAATTGGATTAGAATAAGCCTAGGGAGGACGAAAATGACCTAAATGTTCAACCAATGACACAAAATGACACAAAATCACATATTGGAAGCACAAGATTGGTTTAAAACCCTAATTGGATTAGAATAAGCCTAGGGAGGACGAAAATGACCTAAATGTTCAACCAATGACACAAAATCACATATTGGATGCACAAGATTGGTTAAAAACCCTAATTGGATTAGAATAAGCCTAGGGAGGACGAAAATAACCTAAATGTTCAACCAATGACAAAAAATTACACAAAATCACATATTGGATGCACAAGATTGGTTTAAAACCCTAATTGGATTAGAATAAGCCTAGGGGAAAATGACCTAAATGTTCAACCAATGACACAAAATCAAATATTGGATGCACAAGATTGGTTAAAAACCCTAATTGGATTAGAATAATCCTAGGGAGGACGAAAATGACCTAAATGTTCAACCAATGACACAAAATGACACAAAATCACATATTGGATGCACAAGATTGGTTAAAAACCCTAATTGGATTAGAATAAGCCTAGGGTGGACGAAAATGACCTAAATGTTCAACCAATGATACAAAATGACACAAAATCACATATTGGATGCACAAGATTTGTTAAAAACCCTAATTGGATAAGAATAACCCAAGGGAGGACGAAAATGACCTAAATGTTCAACCAATGACACAAAATCACATATTGGATGCACAAGATTGGTTAAAAACCTTAATTGGATTAGAATAAGCCTAGGGAGGACGAAAATGACCTAAATGTTCAACCAATGACACAAAATGACACAAAATCACATATTGGATGCACTAGCTTGGTTAAAAACCCTAATTGGATTAGAATAAGCCTAGGGAGGACGAAAATGACCTAAATGTTCAACCAATGACACAAAATGACACAAAACCACATATTGGATGCACTATATTGGTTAAAAACCCTAATTGTATTAGAATAAGCCTAGGGAGGACGAAAATGACCTAAATGTTCAACCAATGACACAAAATGACACAAAATCACATATTGGATGCACAAGATTGGTTAAAAACCCTAATTGGATCAGAATAAGCCTAGGGAGGACGAAAACGACCTAAATGTTCAACTAATGACACAAAATCACATATTGGATGCACAAGATTAATTAAAAACATTAATTGTATTAGAATAAGCCTAGGAAAGACGAAAGAGACCTAAATGTTCAACCAATGACACAAAATCACATATTGGATGCACAAGATTGGTTAAAAACCCTAATTGGATTAGAATAAGCCTAGGGAGGACGAAAATGACCTAAATGTTCAACCAATGACACAAAATGACACAAAATCACATATTGGATGCACAAGATTGGTTAAAAACCCTAATTGGATTAGAATAAGCCTAGGGAGGACGAAAATAACTTAAATGTTCAACCAATGACACAAAATCACATATTGGATGCACAAGATTGGTTAAAAACCCTAATTGGATTAGAATAAGCCTAGGGAGGACGAAAATGACCTAAATGTTCAACCAATGACACAAAATGACACAAAATCAAATATTGGAAGCACAAGATTGTTTAAAAAGCCTAATTGGATTAGAATAAGCCAAGAGAGGACGAAAATGACCTAAATGTGCAACCAATGACACAAAATTACATATTGGATGCACAAGATTGGTGAAAAACACTAATTGGATTAGAATAAGCCTAGGGAAGACGAAAATGACCTAAATGTTCAACCAATGACACAAAATGACACAAAATCACATATTGGATGCACAAGATTGGTTAAAAACCCTAATTGGATTAGAATAAGCCTAGGGAGGACGAAAATGACCTAAATGTTCAACCAATGACACAAAATGACACAAAATCACATATTGGATGCACAAGATTGGTTAAAAACCTTAATTGGATTAGAATAAGCCTAGGGAGGACGAATATGACCTAAATGTTCAACCAATGACACAAAATGACACAAAATCACATATTGGATGCACAAGATTGGTTAAAAACCCTAATTGGATTAGAATAAGCCTAGGGAGGACGAAAATGACCTAAATGTTCAACCAATGACACAAAATGACACAATCACATATTGGATGCACAAGATTGGTTAAAAACCCTAATTGGATTAGAATAAGCCTAGGGAGGACGAAAATGACCTAAATGTTCAACCAATGACACAAAATGACACGAAATCACATATTGGATGCACAAGATTAGTTTAAAACCCTAATTGGATTAGAATAAGCCTAGGGAGGACGAAAATGACCTAAATGTTCAACCAATGACACAAAATCACATATTGGATGCACAAGATTGGTTAAAAACCTTAATTGGATTAGAATAAGCCTAGGGAGGACGAAAATGACCTAAATGTTCAACCAATGACACGAAATCACATATTGGATGCACAAGATTGATTAAAAACCCTAATTGGATTAGAATACGCCTAGGGAGGACCAAAATGACCTAAATGTTCAACCAATGACAAAAAATCACATACTGGATGCACAAGATTGGTTAAAAACCCTAATTGGATTAGAATAAGCCTAGGGAGGACGAAAATGACCTAAATGTTCAACCAATGACAAAAAATCACATACTGGATGCACAAGATTGGTTAAAAACCCTAATTGGTTAGGATAAGCCTAGGGAGGACGAAAATGACCTAAATGTTCAACCAATGACACAATGACACAAGATCACATATTGGATGCACAAGATTGGTTAAAAACCCTAATTGGATTAGAATAAGCCTAGGGAGAACGAAAATGACCTAAATGTTCAACCAATGACACAAAATCACATATTGGATGCACAAGATTGGTTCAAAACCCTAATTGGATTAGAATAAGCCTAGGGAGGACGAAAATGACCTAAATGTTCAACCAATGACACAAAATCGCATATTGGATGCACAAGATTGGTTAAAAACCCTAATTGGATTAGAATAAGCCTAGGGAGGACGAAAATGACCTAAATGTTCAACCAATGACACAAAATGACACGAAATCACATATTGGATGCACAAGATTGGTTAAAAACCCTAATTGGAATAGAATAAGCCTAGGGAGGACGAAAATGACCTAAATGTTCAACCAATGACACAAAATCACATATTGGATGCACAAGATTGGTTAAAAACCCTAATTAGATTAGAATAAGCCTAGGGAGGACGAAAATGACCTAATTGTTCAACCAATGACACAAAATCACACATTGGATGCACAAGATTGGTTAAAAACCTTAATTGGATTAGAATAAGCCTAGGGAGGACGAAAATGACCTAAATGTTCAACCAATGACACAAAATGACACAAAATCACATATTGGATGCACAAGATTGGTTAAAAACCCTAATTGGATTAGAATAAGCCTAGGGAAGACGAAAATGACATAAATGTTCAACCAATGACACAAAATCACATATTGGATGCACAAGATTGGTTAAAAACCGTAATTGTATTAGAAAAAGCCTAGGGAGGACGAAAATGACCTAAATGTTCAACCAATGACACAAAATGACACAAAATCACATATTGGATGCACAAGATTGGTTAAAAACCCTAATTGGATTAGAATAAGCCTAGGGAGGACGAAAATGACCTAAATGTTCAACCAATGACACAAAATGACACAAAATCACATATTGGATGCACAAGATTGGCTAAAAACCCTAATTGGATTAGAATAAGCCTATGGAGGACGAAAATGACCTAAATGTTCAACCAATGACACAAAATGACATATTGGGTGCAAAAGATTGGTTAAAAACCCTAACTGGATTGGAATAAGCCTAGGGAAGACGAAAATGACCTAAATGTTCAACCAATGACACAAAATCACATATTGGATGCACAAGATTGGTTAAAAACCCTAATTGGATTAGAATAAGCCTAGGGAGGACGAAAATGACCTAAATGTTCAACCAATGACCCTAAATGACACAAAATGACATATTGGATTCACAAGATTGGTTAAAAACCCTAATTGGATTAGAATAAGCCTAGGGAGGACGACAATGACCTAAATGTTCAACCAATGACACAAAATGACACAAAGTCACATATTGGATGCAGAAGATTGGTTAAAAACCCTAATTGGATTAGAATAAGCCTAGGGAGGACGAAAATGGTTTAAATGTTCAACCAAAGACACAAAATGACACAAAAAGACACAAAATCACATATTGGATGCACAAGATTGGTTAAAAAGCCTAATTGGATTAGAATAAGCCTAGGGAGGACGAAAATGACCTAAATGTTCAACCAATGACACAAAATCACATATTGGATGCACAAGATTGGTTAAAAACCCTAATTGGATTAGAATAAGCCTAGGGAGGACGAAAATGACCTAAATGTTCAACCAATGACACAAAATAACACAAAATCACATATTGGTTGCACAAGATTGGTTAAAAACCCTAATTGGATTAGAATAAGCCTAGGGAGGACGAAAATGACCTAAATGTTCAACCAATGACACAAAATCGCATATTGGATGCACAAGATTGGTTAAAAACCCTAATTGGATTAGAATAAGCCTAGGGAGGACGAAAATGACCTAAATGGTTAGCCAATGACACAAAATCACATATTGGATGCACATGATTGGTTAAAAACCCTAATTGAATTAGAGTAAGCCTAGGGAGGACGAAAATGACCTAAATGTTCAACCAATGACACAAAATCACATATTGGATGCACAAGATTGGTTAAAAACCCTAATTGGATTAGAATAAGCCTAGGGAGGACGAAAATGACCTAAATGTTCAACCAATGACACAAAATCACATATTGGATGCAAAAGATTGGTTAAAAACCCTGATTGGAATAGAAAAAGCCTAGAGAGGACGAAAATGACCTAAATGTTCAACCAATGACACAAAATGACACAAAATCACATATTGGATGCACAAGATTGGTTAAAAACCCTAATTGGATTAGAATAAGCCTAGGGAGGACGAAAACGACCTAAATGTTCAACTAATGACACAAAATCATATATTGGATGCACAAGATTGGTTAAAAACCCTAATTGGATTAGAATAAGCCTAGGGAGGACGAAAATGACCTAAATGTTCAACCAATGACACAAAATCACATATTGGATGCACAAGATTGGTTAAAAACCCTAATTGGAGTAGAATAAGCCTAGGGAGGACAAAAATGACCTAAATGTTCAACCAATGACACAAAATCACATATTGGATGCACAAGATTGGTTAAAAACCCTAATTGGATTAGAATAAGCCTAGGGAGGACGAAAATGACCTAAATGTTCAATCAATGACACAAAATGACACAAAATCACATATTGGATGCACAAGATTGGTTAAAAACCCTATATGGATTAGAATAAGCCTAGGGAGGACGAAAATGACCTGAATGTTCAACCAATGACACAAAATCACATATTGGATGCACAAGATTGGATAAAAACCCTAATTGGATTAGAATAAGCCTAGGGAGGACGAAAATGACCTAAATGTTCAACCAATGACACAAAATCGCATATTGGATGCACAAGATTGGTTAAAAACCCTAATTGGATTAGAATAAGCCTAGGGAGGACGAAAATGACCTAAATGTTCAACCAATGACACAAAATCACATATTGGATGCACAAGATTCGTTAAAAACCCTAATTGGATTAGAATAAGCCTAGGGAGGACAAAAATGACCTAAATGTTCAACCAATGACACAAAATCACATATTGGATGCACAAGATTGGTTAAAAACCCTAATTGGATTAGAATAAGCCTAGGGAGGACGAATATGACCTAAATGTTCAACCAATGACACAAAATCACATATTGGATGCAAAAGATTGGTTAAAAACCCTAATTGGATTAGAATAAGCCTAGGGAGGACGAAAATGACCTAAATGTTCAACCAATGACACAAAATCACATATTGGATGCACAAGATTGGTTAAAAACCTTAATTGGATTAGAATAAGGCTAAGGAGGACGAAAATGACCTAAATGTTCAACCAATGACACAAAATGACACGAAATCACATATTGGATGCACAAGATTGGTTAAAAACCCTAATTGGATTAGAATAAGCCTAGGGAGGACGAAAATGACCTAAATGTTCAACCAATTACAAAAAATCACATATTGGATGCACAAGATTGGTTAAAAACCCTAATTGGTTAGGATAAGCCTTAGGAGGACGAAAGTGACCTAAATGTTCAACCAATGACACAATGACACAAAATCGCATATTAGATGCACAAGATTGGTTAAAAACCCTAATTGGATTAGAATAAGCCTAGGGAGGACGAAAATGACCTAAATGTTCAACCAATGACACAAAATCACATATTGGATGCACAAGATTGGTTAAAAACCTTAATTGGATTAGAATAAGGCTAAGGAGGATGAAAATGACCTAAATGTTCAACCAATGACACAAAATGACACGAAATCACATATTGGATGCACAAGATTGGTTAAAAACCCTAATTGGATTAGAATAAGCCTAGGGAGGACGAAAATGACCTAAATGTTCAACCAATTACAAAATATCACATATTGGATGCACAAGATTGGTTAAAAACCCTAATTGGTTAGGATAAGCCTTTGGAGGACGAAAGTGACCTAAATGTTCAACCAATGACACAATGACACAAAATCGCATATTAGATGCACAAGATTGGTTAAAAACCCTAATTGGATTAGAATAAGCCTAGGGAGGACGAAAATGACCTAAATGTTCAACCAATGACACAAAATCACATATTGGATGCACAAGATTGGTTAAAAACCTTAATTGGATTAGAATAAGGCTAAGGAGGACGAAAATGACCTAAATGTTCAACCAATGACACAAAATGACACGAAATCACATATTGGATGCACAAGATTGGTTAAAAACCCTAATTGGATTAGAATAAGCCTAGGGAGGACGAAAATGACCTAAATGTTCAATCAATGACACAAAATGACACAAAATCACATATTGGATGCACAAGATTGGTTAAAAACCCTATATGGATTAGAATAAGCCTAGGGAGGACAAAATGACCTGAATGTTCAACCAATGACACAAAATCACATATTGGATGCACAAGATTGGATAAAAACCCTAATTGGATTAGAATAAGCCTAGGGAGGACGAAAATGACCTAAATGTTCAACCAATGACACAAAATGACACGAAATCACATATTGGATGCACAAGATTGGTTAAAAACCCTAATTGGATTAGAATAAGCCTAGGGAGGACGAAAATGACCTAAATGACACAAAATGATACAAAATGACACAAAATCACATATTGGATGCACAAGATTGGTTAAAAACCCTAACTGGATTAGAATAAGCCTAGGGAGAACGAAAATGACCTAAATGTTCAACCAATGACACAAAATGACGCAAAATCACATATTGGATGCACAAGATTGGTTAAAAACCCTAATTGGATTAGAATAAGCCTAGGGAGGACGAAAATGACCTAAATGTTCAACCAATGACACAAAATCACATATTGGATGCAAAAGATTGGTTAAAAACCCTAATTGGATTAGAATAAGCCTAGGGAGGACGATAATGACCTAAATGTTCAACCAATGACACAAAATGACACAAAATCACATTTTGGATGCACAAGATTGGTTAAAAACCCTAATTGGATTAGAATAAGCCTAGGGAGGACGAAAATGAGTTAAATGTTTAACCAATGACACAAAATGACACAAAATCACATATTGGATGCACAAGATTGGTTAAAAACCCTAATTGGATTAAAATAAGCCTAGGGAGAACGAAAATGACCTAAATGTTCAACCAATGACACAAAACCACATCTTGGATGCACAAGATTGGTTAAAAACCCTAATTGGATTAGAATAAGAATAGGGAGAATGAAAATGACCTAAATGTTCAACCAATGACACAAAATCACATATTAGATGCACAAGATTGGATAAAAACCCTGATTGGATTAGAATAAGCCTAGGGAGGACGA
>JBBPBQ010000044.1:139275-166330 GCA_037974755.1 Cicer yamashitae | reverse complement strand
GCATCCAATATGTGATTTTGTGTCATTGGTTGAATATTTAGGGCATTTTCATTCTCCCTATGCTTATTCTAATCCAATTAGGGTTTTTAACCAATCTTGTGCATCCAATATGTGATTTTGTGTCATTGGTTGAACATTTTGGTCATTTTCGTCCTCCCTAGGTTTATTCTAATACAATTAGGGTTTTTAACCAATCTTGTGCATCCAATTTGTGATTTTGTGTCATTTTGTGTCATTGGTTGAACATTTAGGTCATTTTCATCCTCCCTAGGCTTATTCTAATCTAATTAGGGTTTTTAACCAATCTTGTGCATCCAATATGTGATTTTGCGTCATTTTGTGTCATTGGTTGAACATTTAGGTCATTTTCGTCCTCCCTAGGCTTATTCTAATCCAGTTAGGGTTTTTAACCAATCTTGTGCATCCAATATCTGATTTTGTGTCATTTTGTATCATGTTGTGTCATTTAGGGCATTTTCATTCTCCCTATGCTTATTCTAATCCAATTAGGGTTTTTAACCAATCTTGTGCATCCAATATGTGATTTTGTGTCATTACGTGTCATTGGTTGAACATTTAGGTCATTTTCGTCCTCCCTAGGCTTATTTTAATCCAATTAGGGTTTTTAACCAATCTTGTGCATCCAATATGTGATTTTGTGTCATTTTGTGTCATTGGTTGAACATTTCGGTCATTTTCGTCCTCCCTAGGCTTATTCTAATCCAATTAGGGTTTTTAACCAATCTTGTGCATCCAATATGTGATTTTGTGTCATTTGTGTCATTGGTTGAACATTTAGGTCATTTTCGTCCTCCCTAGGCTTATTCTAATCCAATTAGGGTTTTTAACCAATCTTGTGCATCCAATATGTGATTTTGTGTCATTGGTTGAACATTTAGGTCATTTTCGTCGTCCCTAGGCTTATTCTAATCCAATTAGGGTTTTTAACCAATCATGTGCATCCAATATGTGATTTATTGTCATTGGTTGAACATTTAGGTCATTTTCGTCCTCCCTAGGCTTATTCTAATCCAATTAGGGTTTTTAACCAATCTTGTGCATCCAATATGTGATTTTGTGTCATTGGTTGAACATTTAGGTCATTTTCGTCCTCCCTAGGCTTATTCTAATCCAATTAGGGTTTTTAACCAATCTTGTGCATCCAATATGTGATTTTGTGTCATTGGTTGAACATTTAGGTCATTTTCGTCCTCCCTAGGCTTATTCTAATCCAATTAGGGTTTTTAACCAATCTTGTGCATCCAATATGTGATTTTGTGCATTTTGTGTCATTGGTTGAACAGTTAGGTCATTTTGGTCCTCCCTAGGCTTATTCTAATCCAATTAGGGTTTTTAACCAATCTTGTGCATCCAATATGTGATTTTGTGTCATTGGTTGAACATTTAGGTCATTTTCGTCCTCCCTAGGCTTATTCTAATCTAATTAGGGTTTATAACCAATATTGTGCATCCAATATGTGATTTTGTGTGATTGGTTGAACATTTGTGTCATTTTCGTCCTCCCTAGGCTTATTCTAATCCAATTAGGGTTTTTAACCAATATTGTGCATCCAATATGTGATTTTGTGTGATTGGTTGAACAATTGTGTCATTTTCGTCCTCCCTAGGCTTATTCTAATCCAATTAGGGTTTTTAACCAATCTTGTGCATCCAATAAGTGATTTTGTGTCATTGGTTGAACATTTAGGTCATTTTCATCCTCCCTAGGCTTATTCTAATCCAATTAGGGTTTTTAACCAATCTTGTGCATCCAATATGTGATTTTGTGTCATTGGTTGAACATTTAGGTCATTTTTGTCCTCCCTAGGCTTATTCTAATCCAATTAGGGTTTTTAACCAATCTTGTGCATCCAATATGTGATTTTGTGTCATTGGATGAACATTTAGGTCATTTTCGTCCTCCCTAGGCTTATTCTAATCCAATTAGGGTTTTTAACCAATCTTGTGCATCCAATATGCGATTTTGTGTCATTGGTTGAACATTTAGGTCATTTTCGTCCTCCCTAGGCTTATTCTAATCCAATTAGGGTTTTTATCCAATCTTGTGCATCCAATATGTGATTTTGTGTCATTGGTTGAACATTCAGGTCATTTTCGTCCTCCCTAGGCTTATTCTAATCCATATAGGGTTTTTAACCAATCTTGTGCATCCAATATGTGATTTTGTGTCATTTTGTGTCATTGATTGAACATTTAGGTCATTTTCGTCCTCCCTAGGCTTATTCTAATCCAATTAGGGTTTTTAACCAATCTTGTGCATCCAATATGTGATTTCGTGTCATTTTGTGTCATTGGTTGAACATTTAGGTCATTTTCGTCCTCCTTAGCCTTATTCTAATCCAATTAAGGTTTTTAACCAATCTTGTGCATCCAATATGTGATTTTGTGTCATTGGTTGAACATTTAGGTCATTTTCGTCCTCCCTAGGCTTATTCTAATCCAATTAGGGTTTTTAACCAATCTTGTGCATCCTATATGTGATTTTGTGTTATTGGTTGAACATTTAGGTCATTTTTGTCCTCCATAGGCTTATTCTAATCCAATTAGGGTTTTTAACCAATCTTGTGCATCCAATATGTGATTTTGTGTCATTGGTCGAACATTTAGGTTATTTTTGTCCCCCCTAGGCTTATTCTAACCTAATTAGGGTTTTTAACCAATCTTGTGCATCCAATATGTGATTTTGTGTCATTGGTTGAACATTTAGGTCATTTTCGTCCTCCCTAGGCTTATTCTAATCCAATTAGGGTTTTTAACCAATCTTGTGCATCCAATATGTGATTTTGTGTCATTGGTTGAACATTTAGGTCATTTTCGTCCTCCCTAGGCTTATTCTAATCCAATTGGGTTTTTAACCAATCTTGTGCATCCAATATGTGATTTTGTGTCATTGGTTGAACATTTAGGTCATTTTCGTCCTCCCTAGGCTTATTCTAATCCAATTAGGGTTTTTAACCAATCTTGTGCATCCAATATGTGATTTTGTGTCATTTGTTGAACATTTAGTTCATTTTCGTCCTCCCTAGGCTTATTCTAATCCAATTAGGGTTTTTAACCAATCTTGTGCATCCAATATGTGATTTTGTGTCATTGGTTGAACATTTAGGTCATTTTCGTCCTCCCTAGGCTTATTCTAATCCAATTAGGGTTTTTAACCAATCTTGTGCATCCAATATGTGATTTTCTGTCATTTTGTGTCATTGGTTGAACATTTATGTCATTTTCGTCCTCCCCAGGCTTACTCTAATCAAATTAGGGTTTTTAACCAATCTTGTGCATCCAATATGTGATTTTGTGTCATTGGTTGAACATTTAGGTCATTTTCGTCCTCCCTAGGCTTATTCTAATCCAATTAGGGTTTTTAACCAATCTTGTGCATCCAATATGTGATTTTGTGTCATTGGTTGAACATTTAGGTAATTTTTGTCCTCCCTAGGCTCATTCTAATCCAATTAGGGTTTTTAACCAATCTTGAGCATCCAATATGTGATTTTTTGTCATTTTGTGTCATTGGTTGAACATTTAGGTCATTTTCGTCCTCCCTAGGCTTATTCTAATCCAATTAGGATTTTTAACCAATCTTGTGCGTCCAATATGTGATTTTGTGTCATTTTGTGTCATTGGTTGAACATTTAGTTCATTTTCGTCCTCCCTAGGCTTATTCTAATCCAATTAGGGTTTTTAACCAATCTTGTGCATCCAATATGTGATTTTGTGTGATTTTGTGTCATTGGTTGAAAATTTAGGTCATTTTCGTCCTCCCTAGACTTATTCTAATCCAATTAGGGTTTTTAACCAATCTTGTGCATCCAATATGTGATTTTGTGTCATTGGTTAAACATTTAGGTTATTTTCGTCCTCCCTAGGTTTATTCTAATCCAATTAGGGTTTTTAACCAATCTTGTGCATCCAATATGTGATTTTGTGTCATTGGTTGAACATTTAGGTCATTTTCGTCCTCCCTAGGCTTATTCTAATCCAATTAGGGTTTTTAACCAATCTTGTGCATATAATAAGTGATTTTGTGTCATTGGTAATCCAATTAGGTCATTTTCGTCCTCCCTAGGCTTATTTTAATCCAATTAGGGTTTTTAACCAATCTTGTGCATCCAATATGGGATTTTGTGTCATTGGTTGCACATTTAGGTCATTTTCGTGCTCCCTAGGCTTATTCTAATCCAATTAGGGTTTTTAACCAATCTTGTGCATATAATAAGTGATTTTGTGTCATTGGTATTCCAATTAGGTCATTTTCGTCCTCGCTAGGCTGATACTAATCCAATTAGGGTTTTTAACCAATCTTGTGCATCCAATATGTGATTTTGTGTCATTGGTTGAACATTTAGGTCATTTTCGTCCTCCCTAGGCTTATTCTAATCCAATTAGGGTTTTTAACCAATCTTGTGCATCCAATATGTGATTTTGTGTCATTGGTTGAACATTTAGGTCATTTTCGTCCTCCCTAGGCTTATTCTAATCCAATTAGGGTTTTTAACCAATCTTGTGCATCCAATATGTGATTTTGTGTCATCGGTTGAATATTTAGGTCATTTTTGTCCTCCCTAGGCTTATTCTAATCCAATTAGGGTTTTTAACCAATCTTGTGCATCCAATATGTGATTTTGTGTCATTGGTTGAACATTTAGGTCATTTTCGTCCTCCCTAGGCTTATTCTAATCCAATTAGGGTTTTTAACCAATCTTGTGCATCCAATATGTGATTTTGTGTCATTGGTTGAACATTTAGGTCATTTTCGTCCTCCCTAGGCTTATTCTAATCCAATTAGGGTTTTTAACCAATCTTGTGCATCCAATATGTGATTTTTTGTCATTGGTTGAATATTTAGGTCATTTTTGTCCTCCCTAGGCTTATTCTAATCCAATTAGGGTTTTTAACCAATCTTGTGCATCCAATATGTGATTTTGTGTCATTGGTTGAACATTTAGGTCATTTTCGTCCTCCCTAGGCTTATTCTAATCCAATTAGGGTTTTTAACCAATCTTGTGCATCCAATATGTGATTTTGTGTCATTGGTTGAACATTTAGGTCATTTTCGTCCTCCCTAGGCTTATTCTAATCCAATTAGGGTTTTTAACCAATCTTGTGCATCCAACATGTGATTTTGTGTCCTTGGTTGCACATTTAGGTCATTTTCGTCCTCCCTAGGCGTATTCTAATCCAATTAGGGTTTTTAACCAATCTTGTGCATCCAATATGTGATTTTGTGTCATTTTGTGTCATTGGTTGAACATTTAGGTCATTTTCGTCCTCCCTAGGCCTATTCTAATCCAATTAGGGTTTTTAACCAATCTTGTGCATCGAATATGTGATTTTGTGTCATTTTGTATCATGTTGTGTCATTTAGGTCATTTTCGTCCTCCCTAGGCTTATTCTAATCCAATTAGGGTTTTTAACCAATCTTGTGCATCCAATATGTGATTTCGTGTCATTTTGTGTCATTGGTTGAACATTTAGGTCATTTTCGTCCTCCCTAGGCTTATTCTAATCCAATTAGGGTTTTTCACCAATCTTGTGCATCGAATATGTGATTTTGTGTCATTGGTTGCACAATTAGGTCATTTTCGTCCTCCCTAGGCTTATTCTAATCCAATTAGGGTTTTTAACCAATCTTGTGCATATAATAAGTGATTTTGTGTCATTTGTAATCCGATTAGGTCATTTTCGTCCTCGCTAAACTTATTCTAATTCAATTAGGGTTTTTAACCAATCTTGTGCATCCAATATGTGATTTTGTGTCATTGGTTGCACATTTAGGTCATTTTTGTCCTCCCTAGGCTTATTCTGATCCAATTAGGGTTTTTAACCAATCTTGTGGATCCAATATGTGATTTTGTGTCATTTTGTGTCATTGGTTGAACATTTAGGTCATTTTCGTCCTCCCTAGGCTTATTCTAATCCAATTAGGGTTTTTAACCAATCTTGTGCATCCAATATGTGATTTTGTGTCATTGGTTGCACATGTAGGTCATTTTCGTCCTCCCTAGGCTTATTCTAATCCAATTAGGGTTTTTAGCCTATCTTGTGCATCCAATATGTGATTTTGTGTCATTTTGTGTCATTGGTTGAACATTTAGGTCATTTTCGTCCTCCCTAGGCTTATTCTAATCCAATTAGGGTTTTTAACCAATCTTGTGCATCCAATATGTGATTTTGTGTCATTGGTTGAACATTTAGGTCATTTTCGTCCTCCCTAGGCTTATTCTAATCCAATTAGGGTTTTTAACCAATCTTGTGCATCCAATATGTGATTTGGTGTCATTGGTTGAACATTTAGGTCATTTTCGTCCTCCCTAGGCTAATTCTAATCCAATTAGGGTTTTTAACCAATCTTGTGCATCCAATATGTGATTTTGTGTCATTGGTTGAACATTTAGGTCATTTTCGTCCTCCCTAGGCTTATTCTAATCCAATTAGGGTTTTTAACCAATCTTGTGCATCCAATATGTGATTTTGTGTCATTTTGTGTCATTGGTTGAACATTTAAGTCATTTTCGTCCTCCATAGACTTATTCTAATCCAATTAGGGTTTTTAACCAATCTTGTGCATCCAATATGTGATTTTGTGTCATTGGTTGAACATTTAGGTCATTTTCGTCCTCCCTAGGCTTATTCTAATCCAATTAGGGTTTTTAACCAATCTTGTGCATCCAATATGTGATTTTGTGTCATTGGTTGAACATTTTGGTCATTTTCATCCTCCCTAAGCTTATTCTAATCCAATTAGGGTTTTTAACCAATCTTGTGCATCCAATATGTGATTTTGTGTCATTGGTTGAACATTTAGGTCATTTTCGTCCTCGCTATGCTTATTCTAATCCAATTAGGGTTTTTAACCAATCTTGTGCATCCAATATGTGATTTTGTGTCATTTTGTGTCATTGGTTGAACATTTAGGTCTTTTTCGTCCTCCCTAGGCTCTTTTTAATCCAATTAGGGTTTTTAACCAATCTTGTGCATCCTATATGTGATTTTGTGTCATTGGTTGAACATTTAGGTCATTTTCGTCCTCGCTAGGCTTTTTCTAATCCAATTAGGGTTTTTAACCAATCTTGTGCATCCAATATGTGATTTTGTGTCATTGGCTGAACATTTAGGTCATTTTCGTCCTCCCTATGCATATCCTAATCCAATTAGGGTTTTTAACCAATCTTGTGCATCCAATATGTGATTTTGTGTCATTGGTTGAACATATAGGTCATTTCCGTCCTCCCTAGGCTTATTCTAATCCAATTAGGGTTTTTAACCAATCTTGTGCATCCAATATGTGATTTTGTGTCATTGGTTGAACATTTAGGTCATTTTCGTCCTCCCTAGGCTTATTCTAATCCAATTAGGGTTTTTAACCAATCTTGTGCATCCAATATGTGATTTTGTGTCATTGGTTAATCATTTAGGTCATTTTCGTCCTCCCTAGGCTTATTCTAATCCAATTAGGGTTTTTAACCAATCTTGTGCATCCAATATGTGATTTTGTGTCATTGGTTGAACATTTAGGTCATTTTCGTCCTCCCTAGGCTTACTCTAATTCAATCAGGGTTTTTAACCAATCATGTGCATCCAATATATGATTTTGTGTCATTGGCTAACCATTTAGGTCATTTTCGTCCTCCCTAGGCTTATTCTAATCCAATTAGGGTTTTTAACCAATCTTGTGCATCCAATATGCGATTTTGTGTCATTGGTTGAACATTTAGGTCATTTTCGTCCTCCCTAGGCTTATTCTAATCCAATTAGGGTTTTTAACCAATCTTGTGCATCCTATATGTGATTTTGTGTCATTGGTTGAACATTTAGGTCATTTTTGTCCTCCCAAGGATTATTCTAATCCAATTAGGGTTTTTAACCAATCTTGTGCATCCAATATGTGATTTTGTGTCATTGGTTGAACATTTAGGTCATTTTCGTCCTCCCTAGGCTTATTCTAATCCAATTAGGGTTTTTAACCAATCTTGTGCATCCAATATGTGATTTTGTGTCATTGGTTGAACATTTAGGTCATTTTCATGCTCCAAAGGCTTATTCTAATCCAATTAGGGTTTTTAACCAATCTTGTGCATCCAATATGTGATTTTGTGTCATTGGTTGAACATTTAGGTCATTTTCGTCCTCCCTAGGCTTATTCTAATCCAATTAGGGTTTTTAACCAATCTTGTGCATCCAATATGTCATTTTGTGTCATTGGTTCAACATTGAGGTCATTTTGGTCCTCCCTAGGCTTATTCTAATCCAATTAGGGTTTTTAACAAATCTTGTGCATCCAATATGTGATTTTGTGTCATTTTGTGTCATTGGTTGAACATTTAGGTCATTTTCGTCCTCCCTAGGCTTATTCTAATCCAATTTGGGTTTTTAACCAATCTTGTGCATCCAATATGTGACTTTGTGTCATTGGTTGAACATCTAGGTCATTTTGGTCCTCCCTAGATTTATTCTAATCCAATTAGGGTTTTTGACCAATCTTGTGCATCCAATATGTGATTTTGTGTCATTGGTTGCACATTTAGGTCATTTTCATCCTCCCTAGGCTTATTCTAATCCAATTAGGGTTTTTAACCAATCTTGTGCATCCAATATGTGATTTTGTGTCATTGGTTGCACATTTAGATCATTTTCGTCCTCCCTAGGCTTATTCTAATCCAATTAGGATTTTTATCCAATCTTGTGCATCCCATATGTGATTTTGTGTCATTTTGTGTCATTGGTTGAACATTTAGGTCATTTTCGTCCTCCCTAGGCTTATTCTAATCCAATTAGGGTTTTTAACCAATCTTGTGCATCCAATATGTGATTTTGTGTCATTGGTTGCACATTTAGGTCATTTTCGTCCTCCCTACGCTTATTCTAATCCAATTAGGGTTTTTAACCAATCTTGTGCATCCAATATGTGACTTTGTGTCATTGGTTCAACATTTAGGTCATTTTTGTCCTCCCTAGGCTTATTGTAATCCAATTAGGGTTTTTAACCAATCTTGTGCATATGATAAGTAATTTTGTGTCATTGGTAATCCAATTAGGTCATTTTCGTCCTCGCTAGGCTTATTCTAATCCAATTAGGGTTTTTAACCAATCTTGTGGATCCAATATGTGATTTTGTGTCATTTTGTGTCATTGGTTGAACATTTAGGTCATTTTCGTCCTCCCTAGGCTTATTCTAATCCAATTAGGGTTTTTAACCAATCTTGTGCATCCAATATGTGATTTTGTGTCATTGGTTGCACATTTAGGTCATTTTCGTCCTCCCTAGGCTTATTCTAATCCAATTAGGGTTTTTAACCAACCTTGTGCATATAATAAGTGATTTTATTTAATTGGTAACCCAATTAGGTCATTTTCGTCCTCGCTAGGCTTATTCTAATCCAATTAGAGTTTTTAACCAATCTTGTGCATCCAATATGTGATTTTGTGTCATTTTGTGTCATTGGTTGAACATTTAGGTCATTTTCGTCCTCCCAAGGCTTATTCTAATCCAATTAGGGTTTTTAACCAATCTTCTACATCCAATATGTGATTTTGTGTCATTGGTTGAACATTTAGGTCATTTTCGTCCTCCCTAGGCTTATTCTAATCCAATTAGGGTTTTTAACCAATCTTGTGCATCCAATATGCGATTTTGTGTCATTGGTTGAACATTTAGGTCATTTTCGTCCTCCCTAGGCTTATTCTAATCCAATTAGGGTTTTTAACCAATCTTGTGCATCCAATATGTGATTTTGCGTCATTTTGTGTCATTGGTTGAACATTTAGGTCATTTTCGTTCTCCCTAGGCTTATTCTAATCCAGTTAGGGTTTTTAACCAATCTTGTGCATCCAATATCTGATTTTGTGTCATTTTGTATCATTTTATGTCATTTAGGTCATTTTCGTCCTCCCTAGGCTTATTCTAATCCAATTAGGGTTTTTAACCAATCTTGTGCATCCAATATGTGATTTCGTGTCATTTTGTGTCATTGGTTGAACATTTAGGTCATTTTCGTCCTCCCTAGGCTTATTCTAATCCAATTAGGGTTTTTAACCAATCTTGTGCATCCAATATGCGATTTTGTGTCATTGGTTGAACATTTAGGTCATTTTCGTCCTCCCTAGGCTTATTCTAATCCAATTAGGGTTTTTATCCAATCTTGTGCATCCAATATGTGATTTTGTGTCATTGGTTGAACATTCAGGTCATTTTCGTCCTCCCTAGGCTTATTCTAGTCCATATAGGGTTTTTAACCAATCTTGTGCATCCAATATGTGATTTTGTGTCATTTTGTGTCATTGATTGAACATTTAGGTCATTTTCGTCCTCCCTAGGCTTATTCTAATCCAATTGGGGTTTTTAACCAATCTTGTGCATCCAATATGTGATTTTGTGTCATTTTGTGTCATTGGTTAAACATTTAGGTCATTTTCGTCCTCCCTAGGCTTATTCTAATCCAATTATGGTTTTTAACCAATCTTGTGCATCCAATATGCGATTTTGTGTCATTGGTTGAACATTTAGGTCATTTTCGTCCTCCCTAGGCTTATTCTAATCCAATTAGGGTTTTTATCCAATCTTGTGCATCCAATATGTGATTTTGTGTCATTGGTTGAACATTCAGGTCATTTTCGTCCTCCCTAGGCTTATTCAAATCCATTTAGGATTTTTAACCAATCTTGTGCATCCAATATGTGATTTTGTGTCATTTTGTGTCATTGATTGAACATTTAGGTCATTTTCGTCCTCCCTAGGCTTATTCTAATCCAATTAGGGTTTTTAACCAATCTTGTGCATCCAATATGTGATTTTGTGTCATTTTGTGTCATTGGTTAAACATTTAGGTCATTTTCGTCCTCCCTAGGCTTATTCTAATCCAATTATGGTTTTTAACCAATCTTGTGCATCCAATAAATGATTTTGTGTCATTGGTTGAACATTTAGGTCATTTTCGTCCTCCCTAGGCTTATTCAAATCCAATTAGGGTTTTTAACCAATCTAGTGCATCCAATATGTGATTTTGTGTTATTGGTTGCACATTTAGGTCATTTTCGTCCTCCCTAGCCTTATTCTAATCCAATTAGGGTTTTTAACCAATCTTGTGCATCTTATATGTGATTTTGTTTAATTTTGTGTCATTGGTTGAACATTTAGGTCATTTTCGTCATCCCTAGGCTTATTCTAATCCAATTAGGGTTTTTAACCAATCTTGGGCATCCAATATGTGATTTTGTGTCATTTTGTGTCATTGGTTGAACATTTAGGTCATTTTCGTCCTCCCTAGGCTTATTCTAATCCAATTAGGGTTTTTAAAAATTCTTGTGCATCCAATATGTGATTTTGTGTCATTTTGTGTCATTGGTTGAACATTTAGGTCATTTTCGTCATCCCTAGGCTTATTATAATCCAATTAGGGTTTTTAACCAAACTTGTGCATCCAATATGTGATTTTGTGTCATTTTGTGATATGATCCTATTTGTAATGAGTCACTTTAAGGATCGTTCTAGGTTGGAAACTTACAGATTGAATACAAAATCGCGTATTGCGGGAGAACGCAATAAACCGAGCTACGAAACTCAGAATCGGCCGATTCCAAAACGAGGTGAAAGATGACGTTCTGAAACGCAAGTTAGGATGTTGAATCACCGAAAACAAGTGTGTAGAACTCGAGATATGATAACAGGTTATTGAACACGAAAATTGGCACAATATGTGTATTAGGGTTTGATGTAAAGGAAGCTCAAACTTATTATTATTCAGTAAAAGAACCAAGAACAGAATGGCGCCACAATCTAGGGATTGATAAGCCAAAGAGAACGCCACAAGGATTGAGAACCTTGATAAGTTCAACGTGAATTCTTTCAAGAACTCTAGAGAGCAAAAAAAGCCTCACAAAAATAATGTTCTCAGAAATAATCCCCCAAAAAAGATAAGAGTTTGCCTTTTATAGTGACACTTCCTTACAAATTATTTAAATTTGGCCCAATTGAAGTTCTTACGATTAGGCCCAAATTTCTTACTAATTCAATCTACTACTTTAATTAAAAGTAATATTAAAATTTGATAACACATAGAATCAGCCTTCATTCCTTAGCTTCTTCAATTTGGATTAAGCAATTCACTATCTTGGGCTTCAAGTCTTCATGAGTTGTACTTGCTTCAAATAAAGTGGTTATCAAGTTATTTAGAACCTCCTTTGCCTTCTTTGACCTTGCTCTTGTCATTGGAGTTCCAAGACCTTGAATATCTTCTATGCTTCCTTCCTTTGTTATGCTTCCTTCCTTTGTTATGCATTCTAGTTCCTCATCATTCCCTCCTTCTTGAACTGAATTTGCCCTCAAATTGCAATCTTCTTCATCTGCATCATACGGAGACAAATCAGTCACATTAAAAGTAGGACTAACACCATACTCACCTGGAAGATCTATTTTGTAGGCATTATCATTAATTTTGGACAGCACTTGAAAAGGTCCATCGCCCCTTGGTTGAAGCTTAGATTTTCTTTGAGAAGGAAACCTTTCCTTCCTTAAATGAACCCAAACCCAATCACCTGGCTCAAATACAACCTTTTTCCTTCCTTTATTAGCTTGTCGAGCATAGCTATCCACTTTCTTTTCAATTTGTGCCTTTACCTTCTCATGTAATTTTTGAACATATTCAGCCTTAGCGTTCCCATCCTTATGAATTAGAATAGAACTACTTGGCAAAGACATTAAATCAAGAGGAGTGAGAGGGTTAAAACCATAAACAATTTCAAAGGGAGAATAACGAGTAGTGCTATGAACAACTCTATTGTATGCAAACTCAACGTGGGGCAAACATTCTTCCCAAGACTTAATATTCTTTTGGATTACAGCCCTTAGAAGAGAAGAAAGAGTTCGATTTACTACCTCAGTTTTGCGTACATCACGTTTCATGTGTGGCCAATAAAAATGTTCATGCAGCATGTCTAAAGTCTTTTGTACTCCAAAATGTCCCATTAATCCCCCCTCATGTGCTTCCTTCACAAGTAAATCCCTAATGGAACTTTTAGGCAGACATAACCTCTTTTCTTTGAACAAATAGTCATGATGTTTAAAATACCCATTTTGGGCAGCATGCACACAAGATCTATATATTTGAGAAAATTCAGGATCATGTTCATACAATTCCTTAATTACCTCAAAACCAATAAACTTAGTTTCAAGAGTAGAGAACAAAACATACCTTCTTGAAAGTGCATCAGCAACAACATTTGACTTACCTTTTTTATGCTTGATCACGTACTGAAATTGCTCAAGAAATTCAACCCACTTGGCATGTCTCTTGTTGAGCTTACCTTGACTCTTTAAATACTTCAATGATTCGTGATCACTATGGATTACAAATTCCTTTGGTAAAAGGTAGTGCTGCCATGTTTGTAATGCTCTCACTAATGCATACAACTCTTTGTCATAGGTAGGATAATTAAGAACAACACCATTAAGTTTCTCACTAAAATAAGCAATGGGATGCCCCTCTTGCATCAAAACAGCCCCTATCCCCACATTTGATGCATCACATTCAATTTCAAAAGATTTAGAGAAATTGGGCAATGAAAGAATAGGTGCATGAGTCAATTTTTCTTTAAGGGTAGAAAATGCTTGTTCTTGTTTTTCACCCCATTTAAATCCCACATTCTTTTTAATCACTTCATTTAAAGGTGCAGCTAATGTACTAAAATCTTTAACAAACCTCCTATAGAAACTAGCTAAGCCATGGAAGCTTCTTACCTCGTTAACATTCTTAGGAGTTGGCCATTCTTGGATAGCTTTCACCTTCTCTTGATCAACCTGCACTCCCTGTGAGCTAATAACAAAACCAAGAAAAACTACATGATTTGTATATAAAACACATTTTTCCATGTTTGCATATAATTTCTCACGCCTAAGAGCTTCCAACACACTTCTCAAATGCAAAAGATGATCATCATAAGATTTGCTATAAATCAAAATGTCATCAAAGTAGACCACAACAAATTTCCCTAGAAACTCCCTTAACACATGGTTCATCAACCTCATGAAAGTGCTTGGTGCATTTGTTAATCCAAAGGGCATGACTAACCATTCATACAAGCCATATTTTGTTTTAAAGGCTGTTTTCCATTCATCTCCTTCTTTAATCCTAATTTTATGATATCCACTTTTAAGATCAATTTTTGAAAACACACAAGAACCATGCAATTCATCCAACAAATCATCTAATCTAGGAATGGGATGTCTATACTTTACCGTGATATTATTGATGGCTCTACAATCAGTGCACATCCTCCAAGTCCCATCTTTCTTAGGCACAAGAATAACGGGGACTGCACATGGACTTAGGCTTTCTTGCACCCATCCCTTTTGCATCAACTCTTCAACTTGCCTTTGGATTTCTTTGGTCTCTTGGGGGTTAGCCCTATATGCCGGCCTGTTGGGCAATGAAGCACCTGGAATGAGATCAATTTGATGTTCTATACCTCTTATAGGTGGTAGGCCTTGAGGGACCTCTTTGGGAATTACATCTTCAAAATCCTGCAACAAAGAAACAACTTCACTAGGAAAAGAATTAGTAAAACCTGCAACCTTTAAGTCACTTTCCTTGCTCAAAAGCAATAGCATTGGCTTTTTTAATTGCATAGCCTTTTTCACCTCTTTTTCTTTTATGAACAAGTTTTGTGTTTTTCTCTCTTTCTTTTCACTCTCTTTTTCTTTTCCCTCTTTATTTTGTCTCTTTGTTTCTTTTCTCTCTTTTTTTTCACTTTCTTTTTCTTTTCTCTCTTTTTTTCTTTTCTCTCTCATTTTTGATTCATCCTCACCAACCTCTCTTGGAGACAAAGGAGCAAGAGTAATTTTACGTTCTTTATGTACAAAAGAGAACTTATTTGTAAAACCATCATGATTGCTTTTCTTATCATACTGCCATGGCCTTCCAAGAAGTAAATGACAAGCCTCCATTGGCACTACATCACATATAACTGTATCCTCATACTTCCCAATAGAAAAATTCACCTCCACTTGCTCACTCACAATCTGCTCGCCTTCCTCACTGAGCCATTGAAGTTTGTATGGTTCTGGGTGGGATTTAGTCACCAGGTTCATTTTTGACACCATTCTTGCACTTGCAACATTAGTGCAACTTCCTCCATCTATAATTAAAGAACATAACTTACCTTGGATGAGACATCGAGTATGAAAAATATTCTTCTTTTGTGTTTCATCCAAGTCTCTTGATTGGCTGCCCAACATTCTCCTAACCATGAACAAGTCTCCTCCCTCAGCAACTTCTTCCTCATTCTCTTCATCACTAGATGTAGCAGATTCAGAAGATGATCCACTAGTAATATCTCCATTCTCCTTAAGCAGCATGGTCTTCTTAGTTGGACATTCAGAAGCTATGTGACCTCTCCCCAAGCATCTGAAACATTTAATTTCACTACTTTTTGTTTTCTTATGAGCATCATTGGATTTATTTTGAATTCTCTGAGGTGCAACTGTGGATGTGTTTGATGAAGTACTTCCCTCCTTCTTATTTCTATCCTTCCAACTAGAGGAATTAAAGTTAGAAGAACTCTTTCTTACACCTTTTCTCTTCAGTTGTTGTTCTACCTTAGTAGCTTGATGCACTAAGTCCTCCAACTCCACATAATTTTGTAATTCCACAACATCACTTATATCACTATTCAGCCCTTGTAAGAAACGTGCCATAGTAGCTTCTCTATCTTCACTAATATTGGCTCTAATTAAGCACACCTCCATCTCCTTATAATAATCATCCACACTTTTGCTACCTTGTGTGAGCCTTTGAAGCTTATTGTGAAGGTCTCTATGATAGTAAGAAGGAACAAATCTCTTCCGCATTAACCTCTTCATCTCCACCCAACTATCCACCATTGGTTCTTCATGCCTCACTCTTTCTTTTTGTAATTGGTCCCACCAAATGAGTGCATAATCAGTAAATTCCATGGCTGCCACCTTTACCTTCTTCTCTTCCGTGTAATTATTGCATGAAAATAATTGTTCAATTTTCATCTCCCACTCAAGGTAAGCCTCCGGATCACTTTTTCCTTGAGACGATGGTATTTTAAGCTTCACTCCATCCATTCTATCTCTTCTACCACCATCTTCAGTTTCTCTTCTCCTTCTTCTACCTCCGTCATCACCATGATTTTCTTGATTTTCTAACTGTTCAATTCTAGCATGTAAATCTTCAGTATGTTCCCTCAACATTCTTTGCATTTGAGCAGTTATAGCCTCCACTAACAATCTGTTGTGTCCCCCTTGGGGAGGACTATCATCACCACCTATTCCTGCCATATTTTAAACAAAAAAAGAAAACAAACAAAAGTGAAAGAAAAGGACCTCACCACACAGCTCTCGTGTTTACACTCTTGAATTTGTCACTCGTGTTTCACTCAATTTAGGCTTTTTTTTTTATAATGAATCCCTCTTGCCTTTTTCCACTCAATTGCTCTCTTCAAGTTCTTAATTGAATCAGCAAGAACCTCAATATTTTTTTTTTTTTTTTAGGTAGCAACAACACACAAATTAATGAAAAACAACAATTCAAACAAAAGCAACACAACTAGCAATTTCAATTCAAAAAAAAATGCATAAACAGAATTTTACTCAATTCCAAACCTAGGGACAAGCTCTGATACCAAATGATATGATCCTATTTGTAATGAGTCACTTTAAGGATCGTTCTAGGTTGGAAACTTACAGATTGAATCCAAAATCGCGTATTGCGGGAGAACACAATAAACCGAGCTACGAAACTCAGAATCGGCCGATTCCAAAACGAGGTGAAAGATGACGTTCTGAAACGCAAGTTAGGATGTTGAATCACCGAAAACAAGTGTGTAGAACTCGAGATATGATAACAGGTTATTGAACACGAAAATTGGCACAATATGTGTATTAGGGTTTGATGTAAAGGAAGCTCAAACTTATTATTATTCAGTAAAAGAACCAAGAACAGAATGGCGCCACAATCTAGGGATTGATAAGCCAAAGAGAACGCCACAAGGATTGAGAACCTTGATAAGTTCAACGTGAATTCTTTCAAGAACTCTAGAGAGCAAAAAAAGCCTCACAAAAATAATGTTCTCAGAAATAATCCCCCAAAAAAGATAAGAGTTTGCCTTTTATAGTGACACTTCCTTACAAATTATTTAAATTTGGCCCAATTGAAGTTCTTACGATTAGGCCCAAATTTCTTACTAATTCAATCTACTACTTTAATTAAAAGTAATATAAATATTTGATAACACATAGAATCAGCCTTCATTCCTTAGCTTCTTCAATTTGGATTAAGCAATTGACTATCTTGAGCTTCAAGTCTTCATGAGTTGTACTTGCTTCAAATAAAGTGGTTATCAAGTTATTTAGAACCTCCTTTGCCTTCTTTGACCTTGCTCTTGTCATTGGAGTTCCAAGACCTTGAATATCTTCTATGCTTCCTTCCTTTGTTATGCATTCTAGTTCCTCATCATTTTGTGTCATTGGTTGAACATTTAGGTCATTTTCGTCCTCCCTAGGCTTATTCTAATCCAATTAGGGTTTTTAACCAATCTTGTGCATCCAATATGTGATTTTGTGTCATTGGTTGAACATTTAGGTCATTTTCGTCCTCCCTAGGCTTATTCTAATCCAATTAGGGTTTTTAACCAATCTTGTGCATCCAATATGTGATTTTGTGTCATTTTGTGTCATCGGTTGATCATTTAGGTCATTTTCGTCCTCCCTAGGCTTATTCTAATCCAATCAGGGTTTTTATCCAATCTTGTGCATCCAATATGTGATTTTGTGTCATTGGTTGAACATTTAGGTCATTTTCATTCTCCCTATGCTTATTCTAATCCAATTAGGGTTTTTAACCAATCTTGTGCATCCAATATGTGATTTTGTGTCATTGGTTAAACATTTCGGTCATTTTCGTCCTCCCTAGGTTTATTCTAATACAATTAGGGTTTTTAACCAATCTTGTGCATCCAATATGTGATTTTGTGTCATTGGTTGAACATTTAGGTCATTTTCGTCCTCCCTAGGCTTATCCTAACCAATTAGGGTTTTTAACCAATCTTGTGCATCCAATATGTGATTTTTTGTCATTGGTTGAACATTTAGGTCATTTTCGTCCTCCCTAGGCTTATTCTAATCCAATTAAGGTTTTTAACCAATCTTGTGCATCCAATATGTGATTTCGTGTCATTTTGTGTCATTGGTTGAACATTTAGGTCATTTTCTTCCTCCCTAGGCTTATTCTAATCCAATTAAGGTTTTTAACCAATCTTGTGCATCCAATATGTGATTTTGTGTCAATTGTTGAACATTTAGGTCATTTTCGTCCTCCCTAGGCTTATCCTAACCAATTAGGGTTTTTAACCACTCTTGTGCATCCAATATGTGATTTTTTGTCATTGGTTGAACATTTAGGTTATTTTCGTCCTCCCTAGGCTTATTCTAATCCAATTAGGGTTTTTAACCAATCTTGCGCATCCAATATGTGATTTCGTGTCATTGGTTGAACATTTAGGTCATTTTCGTCCTCCCTAAGCTTATTCTAATCCAATTAAGGTTTTTAACCAATCTTGTGCATCCAATATGTGATTTTGTGTCATTGGTTGAACATTTAGGTCATTTTCGTCCTCCCTAGGCTTATTCTAATCCAATTAGGGTTTTTAACCAATCTTGTGCATCCAATATGTGATTTTGTTTAATTTTGTGTCATTGGTTGAACATTTAGGTCATTTTCGTCCTCCCTAGGCTTATTCTAATCAAATTAGGGTTTTTAACCAATCTTGTGCATCCAATATGTGATTTAGTGTCATTTTGTGTCATTGGTTGAACATTAAGGTCATTGTCGTCATCCCTAGGCTTATTCTAACCCAATTAGGGGTTTTAACCAATCTTGTGCATCCAATATGTGATTTTGTGTAATTTTGTGTCATTGGTTGAACATTTAGGTCATTTTCGTCCTCCCTAGGCTTATTCTAATCCAATTAGGGTTTTTAACCAATCTTGTGCATCCAATATGTGATTTGGTGTAATTTTGTGTCATTGGTTGAACATTTAGGTCATTTTCGTCCTCCCTAGGCTTATTCTAATCCAACTAGGGTTTTTAACCAATCTTGTGCATCCAATATGTGATTTTGTGTAATTTTGTGTCATTGGTTGAACATTTAGGTCATTTTCGTCCTCCCTAGGCTTATTCTAATCCAATTAGGATTTTTAACCAATCTTGTGCATCCAATATGTGATTTTGTGTCATTGGTTGAACATTTAGGTCATTTTCGTCCTCCCTCGGCTTATTCTAATCCAATTAGGGTTTTTAACCAATCTTGTGCATCCAATATGTGATTTTGTGTCATTTTGTGTCATTTGTTGAACATTTAGGTCATTTTCGTCCTCCGTAGGCTTATTCTAATCCAATTAGGGTTTTTAACCAATCTTGTGCATTCAATATGTGATTTTCTGTCATATTGTGTCATTGGTTGAACATTTAGGTCATTTTCGTCATCCCTAGGCTTATTCTAATCCAATTAGGGTTTTTAACCTTTCTTGTGCATCCAATATGTGATTTTGTGTCATTGGTTGAACATTTAGGTCATTTTCGTCCTCCCTAGGCTTATTCTAATCCAATTAGGGTTTTTAACCAATCTTGTGCATCCAATATGTGATTTTGTGTCATTGGTTGAATATTTAGGTCATTTTTGTCCTCCCTAGGCTTATTCTAATCCAATTAGGGTTTTTAACCAATCTTGTGCATCCAATATGTGATTTTGTGTCATTGGTTGAACATTTAGGTCATTTTCGTCCTCCCTAGGGTTATTCTTATCCAATTAGGGTTTTTAACCAATCTTGTGCATCCAATATGTGATTTTGTGTCATTTTGTGTCATTGGTTGAACATTTAGGTCATTATCGTCCTCCCTAGGCTTATTCTAATCCAATTAGGGTTTTTAACCAATCTTGTGCATCCAATATGTGATTTTGTGTCATTGGTTGAACATTTAGGTCATTTTCGTCCTCCCTAGGCTTATTCTAATCCAATTAGGGTTTTTAACCAATCTTGTGCATCCAATATGTGATTTTGTGTCATTTTGTGTCATTGGTTTAACATTTAGGTAATTTTCGTCCTCCCTAGGCTTATTCTAATCCAATTAGGGTTTTTAACCAATCTTGTGCATCCAATATGTGATTTTGTGTCATTGGTTGAACATTTAGGTCATTTTCGTCCTCCCTAGGCTTATTCTAATCCAATTAGGGTTTTTAACCAATCTTGTGCATCCAATATGTGATTTTTTGTCGTTGGTTGCACATTTAGGTCATTTTTGTCCTCCCTAGGCTTATTCTAATCCAATTAGGGTTTTTAACCAATCTTGTGCATATAATAAGTGATTTTCTGTCATCGGTAATCCAATTAGGTGATTTTCGTCCTCGCTAGGCTTATTCTAATCCAATTAGGGTTTTTAACCAATCTTGTGCATCCAATATGTGATTTTGTGTCATTGGTTGCACATTTAGGTCATTTTCGTCCTCCCTAGGCTTATTCTAATCCAATTAGGGTTTTTAACCAATCTTATGCATCCAATATGTGATTTTGTGTCATTGGTTGAACATTTAGGTCATTTTCGTCCTCCCTAGGCTTATTCTAATCCAATTAGGGTTTTTAACCAATCTTGTGCATCCAATATGTGATTTTGTGTGATTTTGTGTCATTGGTTGAACATTTAGGTCATATTTGTCCTCCCTAGGCTTATTCTAATCCAATTAGGGTTTTTAACCAATCTTGATCATCCAATATGTGATTTTGTGTCATTGGTTGAACATTTAGGTCATTTTCGTCCTCCCTAGGCTTATTCTAATGCAATTAGGGTTTTTAACCAATCTTGTGCATCCAATATGTGATTTTGTGTCATTGGTTGAACATTTAGGTCATTTTCGTCCTCCCTAGGCTTATTCTAATCCAATTAGGGTTTTTAACCAATCTTGTGCATCCAATATGTGATTTTCTGTCATTGGTTGAACATTTATGTCATTTTCGTGCTCCCTAGGCTTATTCTAATCCAATTAGGGTTTTTATTTTGTGTCATTGGTTGAACATTTAGGTCATTTTCGTGCTCCCTAGGCTTATACTAATCCAATTAGGGTTTTTAACCAATCTTGTGCATCCAATATGTGATTTTGTGTCATTTTGTGTCATTGGTTGAACATTTAGGTCATTTTCGTCCTTCCTAGGCTTATTCTAATCCAATTAGGGTTTTTAACCAATCTTGTGCATCCAATATGTGATTTTGTGTCATTGGTTGAACATTTATGTCATTTTCGTCCTCCCTAGGCTTATTCTAATCCAATTAGGGTTTTTAACCAATCTTGTGCATCCAATATGTGATTTTGTGTCATTTTGTGTCATTTGTTGAACATTTAGGTCATTTTCGTCCTCCCTAGGCTTATTCTAATCCAATTAGGGTTTTTAACAAATCTTGTGCATCCAATATGTGATTTTCTGTCATTTTGTGTCATTAGTTGAACATTTAGGTCATTTTCGTCCTCCCTAGGCTTATTCTAATCCAATTACGGTTTTTAACCAATCTTGTGCATCCAATATGTGATTTTGTGTCATTGGTTGAACATTTAGGTCATTTTCGTCCTCCCTAGGCTTATTCTAATCCAATTAGGGTTTTTAACCAATCTTGTGCATCCAATATGTGATCTTGTGTCATTGTGTCATTGGTTGAACATTTAGGTCATTTTCGTCCTCCCTAGGCTTATCCTAACCAATTAGGGTTTTTAACCAATCTTGTGCATCCAGTATGTGATTTTTTGTCATTGGTTGAACATTTAGGTCATTTTCGTCCTCCCTAGGCTTATTCTAATCCAATTAGGGTTTTTAACCAATCTTGTGCATCCAGTATGTGATTTTTTGTCATTGGTTGAACATTTAGGTCATTTTGGTCCTCCCTAGGCGTATTCTAATCCAATTAGGGTTTTTAATCAATCTTGTGCATCCAATATGTGATTTCGTGTCATTGGTTGAACATTTAGGTCATTTTCGTCCTCCCTAGGCTTATTCTAATCCAATTAAGGTTTTTAACCAATCTTGTGCATCCAATATGTGATTTTGTGTCATTGGTTGAACATTTAGGTCATTTTCGTCCTCCCTAGGCTTATCCTAATCCAATTAGGGTTTTTAACCAATCTTGTGCATCCAATATGTGATTTTGTGTCATTTTGTGTCATTGGTTGAACATTTAGGTCATTTTCGTCCTCCCTAGACTTATTCTAATCCAATTAGGGTTTTTAACCAATCTTGTGCATCCAATATGTGATTTTGTGTCATCAGTTGAACATTTAGGTCGTTTTCGTCTTCCCTAAGCTTATTCTAATCCGATTAGGGTTTTTATTCAATCTTTAGAATCCAATATGTGATTTTGTGTCATTGGTTGAACATTTAGGTCATTTTCGTCCTCCCTAGGCTTATTCTAATCCAATTAGGGTTTTTAACCAATCTTGTGCATCCAATATGTGATTTTGTGTCATTTTGTGTCATTGGTTGAACATTTAGGTCATTTTCATCCTCCATAGGCTTATTCTAATCCAATTATGGTTTTTAACCAATCTTGTTCATCCAATATGTGTTTTTGTGTCATTGGTTGACTATTTAGGTCATTTTCGTCCTCCCTAGGCTTATTCTAATCCAATTATGGTTTTCAACCAATCTTGTGCATCCAATATGTGATTTTGTGTCATTTTGTGTCATTGGTTGAACATTTAGGTCAGTTTTGTCCTCCCTAGGCTTATTCTAATCCAATTAGGGTTTTTAACTAGTCTTGTGCATCCAATATGTGATTTTGTGTCATTGGTTGAACATTTAGGTCATTTTCGTCCTCCCTAGGCTTATTCTAATCCAATTAGGGTTTTTAACCAATCTTGTGCATCCAATATGTGATTTTGTGTCATTTTGTGTCATTGGTTGAACATTTAGGATATTTTCGTCCACTTTAGGCTTATTCTAATCCAATTAGGGTTTTTAACCAATCTTGTGCATCCAATATGTGATTTTGTGTCATTGGTTGAACATTTAGGTCATTTTCGTCCTCCCTAGGCTTATTCTAATCCAATTAGGGTTTTTAACCAATCTTGTGCATCCAATATGTGATTTTGTGTCATTGGTTGAACACTTAGGTCATTTTCGTCCTCCCTAGGCTTATTCTAATCCAATTAGGGTTTTAAACCAATCTTGTGCATCCAATATGTGATTTTGTTTCATTTTGTGTCGTTGGTTGAACATATAGATCATTTTCGTCCTCCATAGGCTTATTCTAATCCAATTAGGGTTTTTAACCAATCTTGTGCATCCAATATGTGATTTTCTGTCATTTTGTGTCATTGGTTGAACATTTAGGTCATTTTCGTCCTCCCTAGGCTTATTCTAATCCAATTAGGGTTTTTAACCAATCTTGTGCATCCAATATGTGATTTTGTGTCATTGGTTGAACATTTAGGTCATTTTCGTCCTCCCTAGGCTTATTCTAATCCAATTAGGGTTTTTAACCAATCTTGTGCATCCAATATGTGATTTTGTGTCATTTTGTTTCATTGGTTGTACATTTAGGTTATTTTCGTCCTCCCTAGGCTTATTCTAATCCAATTAGGGTTTTTAACCAATCTTGTGCATACAATATGTGATTTTGTGTCATTGGTTGAACATTTAGGTCATTTTCGTCCTCCATAGGCTTATTCTAATCCAACTGGGGTTTTTAACCTATCTTGTACATCCAATATGTGGTTTTGTGTCATTGGTTGAACATTTAGGTCATTTTCGTCCTCCCTAGGCTTATTCTAATCCAATTAGGGTTTTTAACCAATCTTGTGCATCCAATATGTGATTTTGTGTCATTGGTTGAACATTTAGGTCATTTTCGTCCCCCCTAGGCTTATTCTAATCCAATTAGGGTTTTTAACCAATCTTGTGCATCCAATATGTGATTTTGTGTCATTGGTTGAACATTTAGGTCATTTTCGTCCTCCCTAGGCTTATTCTAATCCAATTAGGGTTTTTAACCAATCTTGTGCATCCAATATGTGATTTTGTGTCATTGGTTGAACATTTAGGTCATTTTCGTCCTCCCTAGGCTTATTCTAATCCAATTAGGGTTTTTAACCAATCTTGTGCATCCAATATGTGATTTTGTGTCATTTTGTGTCATTGGTTGAACATTTAGGTCATTTTCGTCCTCCCTAGGCTTATTTTAATCCAATTAGGGTTTTTAACCAATCTTGTGCATCCAATATGTGATTTTGTATCATTTTGTGTCATTGGTTGATCATTTAGGTCATTTTCGTCCTCCCTAGGCTTATTCTAATCCAATTAGGGTTTTTAACCAATCTTGTGCATCCAATATGTGATTTTGTGTCATTGGTTGAACATTTAGGTCATTTTCGTCCTCCGTAGGCTTATTCTAATCCACTTAGGGTTTTTAACCAATCTTGTGCATCCAATATGTGATTTTGTGTCATTGGTTGAACATTTAGGTCATTTTCGTCCTCCCTAGGCTTATTCTAATCCAATTAGGGTTTTTAACCAATCTTGTGCATCCAATATGTGATTTTGTGTCATTTTGTGTCATTGGTTGAACATTTAGGTCATTTTCGTCCTCCCTAGGGTTATTCTATTCCAATTAGGGTTTTTAACCAATCTTGTGCATCCAATATGTGATTTTGTGTCATTGGTTGAACATTTAGGTCATTTTCGTCCTCCCTAGGCTTATTCTAATCCAATTAGGGTTTTTAACCAATCTTGTGCATCCAATATGTGATTTTGTGTCATTGGTTGAACATTTAGGTCATTTTCGTCCTCCCTAGGCTTATTCTCATCCAATTAGGGTTTTTAACCATTCTTGTGCATCCAATATGTGATTTTGTGTCATTTTGTGTCATTGGTTGAACATTTAGGTCATTTTCGTCCTCCCTAGGCTTATTCTAATCCAATTAGGGTTTTTAACCAATCTTGTGCATCCAATATGTGATTTTGTGTCATTGGTTGAACATTTAGGTCATTTTTGTCCTCCCTAGGCTTATTCTAATCCAATTAGGGTTTTTAACCAATCTTGTGCATCCAATATGTGATTTTGTGTCATTTTGTGTCATTGGTTGAACATTTAGGTCATTTTCGTCCTTGCTAGGCTTATTCTAATCCAATTAGGGTTTTTAACCAATCTTGTGCATCCAATATGTGATTTTGTGTCATTGGTTGAACATTTAGGTCATTTTCGTCCTCCCTAGGCTTATTCTAATCCAATTAGGGTTTTTAACCAATCTTGTGCATCCAATATGTGATTTTGTGTCATTTTGTGTCATTGGTTGAACATTTAGGTCATTTTCGTCCTCCCTAGACTTATTCTAATCCAATTATGGTTTTTAACCAATCATGTGCATCCAATATGTGATTTTGTGTCATTTTGTGTTATTGGTTGATCATTTAGGTCATTTTCGTCCTCCCTAGGCTTATTCTAATCCAATTAGGGTTTTTAACCAATCTTGTGCATCCAATATGTGATTTTGTGTCATTGGTTGAACTTTTAGGTCAATTTCGTCCTCCCTAGGCTTATTCTAATCCAATTAGGGTTTTTAACCAATCTTGTGCATCCAATATGTGATTTTGTGTCATTGGTTGAACATTTAGGTCATTTTCGTCCTCCCTAGGCTTATTCTAATCCAATTAGGGTTTTTAACCAATCTTGTGCATCCAATATGTGATTTTGTATCATTTTGTGTCATCGGTTGAACATTTAAGTCATTTTCGTCCTCCCTAGGCTTATTCTAATCCAATTAGGGTTTTTAACCAATCTTGTGCATCCAATATGTGATTTTGTGTCATTTTGTGTCATTTGTTGAACATTTAGGTCATTTTCGTCCTCCGTAGGCTTATTCTAATCCAATTAGGGTTTTTAACCAATCTTGTGCATCCAATATGTGATTTCCTGTCATTTTGTGTCATTGGTTGAACATTTAGGTCATTTTCGACCTCCCTAGGATTATTATAATCCAATTAGGGTTTTTAACCAATCTTGTGCATCCAATATGTGATTTTGTGTCATTGGTTGAACATTTAGGTCATTTTCGTCCTCCCTAGGCTTATTCTAATCCAATTAGGGTTTTTAACCAATCTTGTGCATCCAATATGTGATTTTGTTTAATTTTGTGTCATTGGTTGAACATTTAGGTCATTTTCGTCATCCCTAGGCTTATTCTAATCCAATTAGGGTTTTTAACCAATCTTGGGGATCCAATATGTGATTTTGTGTCATTTTGTATCATTGGTTGAACATTTAGGTCATTTTCGTCCTCCCTAGGGTTATTCTAATCCAATTAGGGTTTTTAAACAATCTTGTGCATCCAATATGTGATTTTGTGTTATTTTGTGTCATTGGTTGAACATTTAGGTCATTTTCGTCATCCCTAGGCTTATTATAATCCAATTAGGGTTTTTAACCAAACTTGTGCATCCAATATGTGATTTTGTGTCATTTTGTGTCATTGGTTGAACATTTAGGTCATTTTCGTCCTCCCTAGGTTTATTCTAATACAATTAGGGTTTCTAACCAATCTTGTGCATCCAATATGTGATTTTGTGTCATTTTGTGTCGTTGGTTGAACATTTAGGTCATTTTCATCCTCCCTAGGCTTATTCTAATCCAATTAGGGTTTTTAAACAATCTTGTGCATCCAATATGTGATTTTGCGTCATTTTGTATCATTGGTTGAACATTCAGGTCATTTTCGTTCTCCCTAGGCTTATTCTAATCCAGTTAGGGTTTTTAACCAATCTTGTGCATCCAATATGTGATTTTGTGTCATTTTGTGTCATCGGTTGATCATTTAGGTCATTTTCGTCCTCCCTAGGCTTATTCTAATCCAATCAGGGTTTTTATCCAATCTTGTGCATCCAATATGTGATTTTGTGTCATTGGTTGAACATTTAGGTCATTTTCATTCTCCCTATGCTTATTCTAATCCAATTAGGGTTTTTAACCAATCTTGTGCATCC
>JBBPBQ010000044.1:69809-138775 GCA_037974755.1 Cicer yamashitae | reverse complement strand
ACGAAAATGACCTAAATGTTCAACCAATGACACAAAATGACGCAAAATCACATATTGGATGCACAAGATTGGTTAAAAACCCTAATTGGATTAGAATAAGGCTAGGGAGGACGAAAATGACCTAAATGTGCAACCAATGACACAAAATCACATATTGGATGCACTAGATTGGTTAAAAACCCTAATTGGATTTGAATAAGCCTAGGGAGGACGAAAATGACCTAAATGTTAAACCAATGACACAAAATCATTTATTGGATGCACAAGATTGGTTAAAAACCATAATTGGATTAGAATAAGCCTAGGGAGGACGAAAATGACCTAAATGTTTAACCAATGACACAAAATGACACAAAATCACATATTGGATGCAAAAGATTGGTTAAAAACCCTAATTGGATTAGAATAAGCCTAGGGAGGACGAAAATGACCTAAATGTTCAATCAATGACACAAAATGACACAAAATCACATATTGGATGCACAAGATTGGTTAAAAACCCTATATGGATTAGAATAAGCCTAGGGAGGACGAAAATGACCTGAATGTTCAACCAATGACACAAAATCACATATTGGATGCACAAGATTGGATAAAAACCCTAATTGGATTAGAATAAGCCTAGGGAGGACGAAAATGACCTAAATGTTCAACCAATGACACAAAATCGCATATTGGATGCACAAGATTGGTTAAAAACCCTAATTGAATTAGAATAAGCCTAGGGAGGACGAAAATGACCTAAATGTTCAACCAATGACACAAAATGACACGAAATCACATATTGGATGCACAAGAATGGTTAAAAACCCTAATTGGATTAGAATAAGCCTAGGGTGGACGAAAATGACCTAAATGACACAAAATGATACAAAATGACACAAAATCACATATTGGATGCACAAGATTGGTTAAAAACCCTAACTGGATTAGAATAAGCCTAGGGAGAACGAAAATGACCTAAATGTTCAACCAATGACACAAAATGACGCAAAATCACATATTGGATGCACAAGATTGGTTAAAAACCCTAATTGGATTAGAATAAGCCTAGGGAGGACGAAAATGACCTAAATGTTCAACCAATGACACAAAATGACACAAAATCACATATTGGATGCACAAGATTGGTTAAAAACCCTAATCGGATTAGAATAAGCCTAGGGATGACGAAAATGACCTAAATGTTCAACTAATGACACAAAATCACATATTGGATGCACAAGATTGGTTAAAAACCCTAATTGGATTAGAATAAGCCTAGGGAGGACGAAAATGACCTAAATGTTCAACCAATGACACAAAATGACACAAAACCACATATTGGATGCACAAGATTGGTTAAAAACCCTAATTGGATTAGAATAAGCCTAGAGAGGACGAAAATGACCTAAATGTTCAACCAATGACACAAAATCACATATTGGATGCACAAGATTGGTTAAAAACCCTAATTGGATTAGAATAAGCCTAGGGAGGACGAAAATGACCTAAATGTTCAACCAATGACACAAAATGACACAAAATCACATATTGGATGCACAAGATTGGTTAAAAACCCTAAATGGATTAAAATAAGCCTAGGGAGGACGAAAATGACCTAAATGTTCAACCAATGACACAAAATCACATATTGGATGCACAAGATTGGTTAAAAACCCTAATTGGATTAGAATAAGCCTAGGGAGGACGAAAATGACCTAAATGTTCAACCAATGACACAAAATCACATATTGGATGCACAAGATTGGTTAAAATCACTAATTGGATTAGAATAAGCCTAGGGAGGATGAAAATGACCTAAATGTTCAACCAATGACACAAAATGACACAAAATCACATATTGGATGCACAAGATTGGTTAAAAACCCTAATTGGATTAGAATATGCCTAGGGAAGAGGAAAATGACCTAAATGTTCAACCCATGACACAAAATGACACAAAATCACATATTGGATGCACAAGATTGGTTAAAAACCCTAATTGGATTAGAATAAGCCTAGGGAGGAAGAAAATGACCTAAATGTTCAACCAATGACACAAAATCACATATTGGATGCACAAGATTGGTTAAAAACCTTAATTGGATTAGAATAAGCCTAGGGAGGACGAAAATGACCTAAATGTTCAACCAATGACAAAAAATCACATATTGGATGCACAAGATTGGTTAAAAACCCTAATTGGTTAGGATAAGCCTAGGGAGGACGAAAATGACCTAAATGTTCAACCAATGACACAAAATCACATATTGGATGCACAAGATTGGTTAAAAACCCTAATTGTATTAGAATAAACCTAGGGAGGACGAAAATGACCGAAATGTTTAACCAATGACACAAAATCACATATTGGATGCACAAGATTGGTTAAAAACCCTAATTGGATTAGAATAAGCATAGGGAGAATGAAAATGACCTAAATGTTCAACCAATGACACAAAATCACATATTGGATGCACAAGATTGGATAAAAACCCTGATTGGATTAGAATAAGCCTAGGGAGGACGAAAATGACCTAAATGATCAACCGATGACACAAAATGACACAAAATCACATATTGGATGCACAAGATTGGTTAAAAACCCTAATTGGATTAGAATAAGCGTAGGGAGGACGAAAATGACCTAAATGTTCAACCAATGACACAAAATCACATATTGGATGCACAAGATTGGTTAAAAACCTTAATTGGATTAGAATAAGCCTAGGGAGGACGAAAATGACCTAAATGTTCAACCAATGACACGAAATCACATATTGGATGCACAAGATTGATTAAAAACCCTAATTGGATTAGAATACGCCTAGGGAGGACCAAAATGACCTAAATGTTCAACCAATGACAAAAAATCACATACTGGATGCACAAGATTGGTTAAAAACCCTAATTGGATTAGAATAAGCCTAGGGAGGACGAAAATGACCTAAATGTTCAACCAATGACAAAAAATCACATACTAGATGCACAAGATTGGTTAAAAACCCTAATTGGTTAGGATAAGCCTAGGGAGGACGAAAATGACCTAAATGTTCAACCAATGACACAATGACACAAGATCACATATTGGATGCACAAGATTGGTTAAAAACCCTAATTGGATTAGAATAAGCCTAGGGAGAACGAAAATGACCTAAATGTTCAACCAATGACACAAAATCACATATTGGATGCACAAGATTGGTTCAAAACCCTAATTGGATTAGAATAAGCCTAGGGAGGACGAAAATGACCTAAATGTTCAACCAATGACACAAAATCGCATATTGGATGCACAAGATTGGTTAAAAACCCTAATTGGATTAGAATAAGCCTAGGGAGGACGAAAATGACCTAAATGTTCAACCAATGACACAAAATGACACGAAATCACATATTGGATGCACAAGAATGGTTAAAAACCCTAATTGGATTAGAATAAGCCTAGGGAGGACGAAAATGACCTAAATGACACAAAATGATACAAAATGACACAAAATCACATATTGGATGCACAAGATTGGTTAAAAACCCTAACTGGATTAGAATAAGCCTAGGGAGAACGAAAATGACCTAAATGTTCAACCAATGACGCAAAATGACGCAAAATCACATATTGGATGCACAAGATTGGTTAAAAACCCTAATTCGATTAGAATAAGCCTAGGGAGGACGAAAATGACCTAAATGTTCAACCAATGACACAAAATCACATATTGGATGCAAAAGATTGGTTAAAAACCCTAATTGGATTAGAATAAGCCTAGGGAGGACGAAAATGACCTAAATGTTCAACCAATGACACAAAATGACACTAAATCACATATTGGATGCACAAGATTGGTTAAAAACCCTAATTGGATTAGAATAAGCCTAGGGAGGACGAAAATGACCTAAATGTTCAACCAATGACACAATATGACACAAAATCACATATTGGATGCACAAGATTGGTTAAAAACCCTAATTGGATTAGAATAAGCCTAGGGAGGACGAAAATGACCTAAATGTTCAACCAATGACACAAAATCACATATTGGATGCACAAGATTGGTTATAAACCATAATTGGATTAGAATAAGCCTATGGAGGATGAAAATGACCTAAATGTCCAACCAATGACACAAAATGACAGAAAATCAGATATTGGATGCACAAGATTGGTTAAAAACCCTAATTGGAGTAGAATAAGCCTACGGAGGACGAAAATGACCTAAATGTGCAACAAATGACACAAAATGACACAAAATCACGTATTGGATGCACAAGATTGGTTAAAAACCCTAATTCGATTAGAATAAGCCTAGGGAGGACGAAAATGACCTAAATGTTCAACAAATGACACAAAATGACACAAAATCACATATTGGATGCACAAGATTGGTTAAAAACCCTAATTGGATTAGAATAAGCCTAGGGAGGACGAAAATGACCTAAATGTTCAACCAATGACACAAAATCACATATTGGATGCACAAGATTGGTTAAAAACACTAATTGGATTAGAATAACTCTAGGGAGGACGAAAATGACCTAAATGTTCAACCAATGACACAAAATCACATATTGGATGCACAAGATTTGTTAAAAACCCTAATTGGATTAGAATAAGTCTAGGGAATACGAAAATGACCTAAATGTTCAACCAATGACACAAAATCACATATTGGATGCACAAGATTGGTTAAAAACCTTAATTGGATTAGAATAAGCCTAGGGAGGACGAAAATGACCTAAATGTTCAACCAATGACACAAAATGACACGAAATAACATATTGGATGCACAAGATTGGTTAAAAACCCAAATTGGATTAGAATAAGCCTACGGAGGACGAAAATGACCTAAATGTTCAACCAATGACAAAAAATCACATATTGGATGCACAAGATTGGTTAAAAACCCTAATTGGTTAGGATAAGCCTAGGGAGGACGAAAATGACCTAAATGTTCAACCAATGACACAAAATCACATATTGGATGCACAAGATTGGTTAAAAACCCTAATTGTATTAGAATAAACCTAGGGAGGACGAAAATGACCGAAATGTTCAACCAATGACACAAAATCACATATTGGATGCACAAGATTGGTTAAAAACCCTAATTGGATTAGAATAAGCATAGGGAGAATGAAAATGACCTAAATGTTCAACCAATGACACAAAATCACATATTGGATGCACAAGATTGGATAAAAACCCTGATTGGATTAGAATAAGCCTAGGGAGGACGAAAATGACCTAAATGATCAACCGATGACACAAAATGACACAAAATCACATATTGGATGCACAAGATTGGTTAAAAACCCTAATTGGATTAGAATAAGCGTAGGGAGGACGAAAATGACCTAAATGTTCAACCAATGACACAAAATCACATATTGGATGCACAAGATTGGTTAAAAACCTTAATTGGATTAGAATAAGCCTAGGGAGGACGAAAATGACCTAAATGTTCAACCAATGACACGAAATCACATATTGGATGCACAAGATTGATTAAAAACCCTAATTGGATTAGAATAAGCCTAGGGAGGACCAAAATGACCTAAATGTTCAACCAATGACAAAAAATCACATACTGGATGCACAAGATTGGTTAAAAACCCTAATTGGTTAGGATAAGCCTAGGGAGGACGAAAATGACCTAAATGTTCAACCAATGACACAATGACACAAGATCACATATTGGATGCACAAGATTGGTTAAAAACCCTAATTGGATTAGAATAAGCCTAGGGAGGACGAAAATGACCTAAATGTTCAACCAATGACAAAAAATCACATACTGGATGCACAAGATTGGTTAAAAACCCTAATTGGATTAGAATAAGCCTAGGGAGGACGAAAATGACCTAAATGTTCAACCAATGACAAAAAATCACATACTGGATGCACAAGATTGGTTAAAAACCCTAATTGGTTAGGATAAGCCTAGGGAGGACGAAAATGACCTAAATGTTCAACCAATGACACAATGACACAAGATCACATATTGGATGCACAAGATTGGTTAAAAACCCTAATTGGATTAGAATAAGCCTAGGGAGAACGAAAATGACCTAAATGACAACCAATGACACAAAATCACATATTGGATGCACAAGATTGGTTCAAAACCCTAATTGGATTAGAATAAGCCTAGGGAGGACGAAAATGACCTAAATGTTCAACCAATGACAAAAAATCACATATTGGATGCACAAGATTGGTTAAAAACCCTAATTGGATTAGAATAAGCCTAGGGAGGATGAAAATGACCTAAATGTTCAACCAATGACACAAAATGACACAAAATCACATATTGGATGGACAAGATTGGTTAAAAACCCTAATTGGATTAGAATAAGCCTAGGGAGGACGAAAATGACCTAAATGTTCAACCAATCACAAAATCACATATTGGATGCACAAGATTGGTTAAAAACCCTAATTGGATTAGAATAAGCCTACGGAGGACGAAAATGACCTAAATGTTCAACCAATGACACAAAATCACATATTGGATGCACAAGATTGGTTAAAAACCCTAATTGGATTAGAATAAGCCTATGGAGGACGAAAATGATCTATATGTTCAACCAACGACACAAAATGACACAAAATAACATATTGGATGCACAAGATTGGTTAAAAACCCTAATTGGATTAGAATAAGCCTAGGGAGGACGAAAATGACCTAAATGTTCAATCGATGACACAAAATGACACAAAATCACATACTGGATACACAAGATTGGTTAAAAACCCTAATTGGATTAGAATAAGCCTAGGGAGGACGAAAATGACCTAAATGTTCAACCAATGACACAAAATCACATATTGGATGCACAAGATTGGTTAAAAACCCTAATTGGATTATAAGCCTAGGGAGGACGAAAATGACCTAAATGTTCAACCATTGACACAAAATCACATATTGGATGCACAAGATTGGTTAAAAACCTTAATTGGATTAGAATAAGCCTAGGGAGGACGAAAATGACCTAAATGTTCAACCAATGACACAAAATCACATATTGGATGCACAAGATTGGTTAAAAACCCTAATTGGATTAGAATAAGCCTATGGAGGACGAAAATGACTTAAATGTTCAACCAATGACATAAAATTACACAAAATCACATATTGGATGCATAAGATTGGTTAAAAACCTTAATTGGATTAGAATAAGCCTAGGGAGGACGAAAATGACCTAAATGTTCAACCAATGACACAAAATCACATATTGGATGCACAAGATTGGTTAAAAACCCTAATTGGATTAGAATAAGCGTAGGGAGGACGAAAATGACCTAAATGTTCAACCAATGACACAAAATCATATATTGGATGCACAAGATTGGTTAAAAACACTAATTGGATTAGAATAACTCTACGGAGGACGAAAATGACCTAAATGTTCAACCAATGACACAAAATCACATATTGGATGCACAAGATTGGTTAAAAACCTTAATTGGATTAGAATAAGCCTAGGGAGGACGAAAATGACCTAAATGTTCAACCAATGACAAAAAATCACATATTGGATGCACAAGATTGGTTAAAAACCCTAATTGGTTAGGATAAGCCTAGGGAGGACGAAAATGACCTAAATGTTCAACCAATGACACAAAATCACATATTGGATGCACAAGATTGGTTAAAAACCCTAATTGTATTAGAATAAACCTAGGGAGGACGAAAATGACCGAAATGTTTAACCAATGACACAAAATCACATATTGGATGCACAAGATTGGATAAAAACCCTGATTGGATTAGAATAAGCCTAGGGAGGACGAAAATGACCTAAATGATCAACCGATGACACAAAATGACACAAAATCACATATTGGATGCACAAGATTGGTTAAAAACCCTAACTGGATTAGAATAAGCCTAGGGAGCACGAAAATGACCTAAATGTTCAACCAATGATACAAAATGACGCAAAATCACATATTGGATGCACAAGATTGGTTAGAAACCCTAATTGTATTAGAATAAACCTAGGGAGGACGAAAATGACCAAAATGTTCAACCAATGACACAAAATCACATATTGGATGCACAAGCTTGGTTAAAAACCCTAATTGGATTAGAATAAGCATAGGGAGAATGAAAATGACCTAAATGTTCAACCAATGACACAAAATCACATATTGGATGCACAAGATTGGATAAAAACCCTGATTGGATTAGAATAAGCCTAGGGAGGACGAAAATGACCTAAATGATCAACCGATGACACAAAATGACACAAAATCACATATTGGATGCACAAGATTGGTTAAAAACCTTAATTGGATTAGAATAAGCCTAGGGAGGACGAAAATGACCTAAATGTTCAACCAATGACACAAAATCACATATTGGATGCACAAGATTGGTTAAAAACCCTAATTGGATTAGAATAAGCCTATGGAGGATGAAAATGACCTAAATGTTGAACCAATGACACAAAATGACACAAAATCACATATTGGATGCACAAGTTTGGTTAAAAACCCTAATTGGATTATAATAAGCCTAGGGATGACGAAAATGACCTAAATTTTCAACCAATGACACAAACATATTGGATGCAAAAGATTGTTTAAAAACCCTAATTGGATTAGAATAAGCCTAGGGAGGACGAAAATGACCTAAATGTTCAACCAATGACACAAAATCACATATTGGATGCCCAAGATTGGTTAAAAACCCTAATTGGATTAGAATAAGCCTAGGGATGACGAAAATGACCTAAATGTTCAACCAATGACACAAAATTAAACAAAATCACATATTGGATGCCCAAGATTGGTTAAAAACCCTAATTGGATTAGAATAAGGCTAGGGAGGACGAAAATGACCTAAATGTGCAACCAATGACACAAAATCACATATTAGATGCACTAGATTGGTTAAAAACCCTAATTGGATTTGAATAAGCCTAGGGAGGACGAAAATGACCTAAATGTTCAACCAATGACACAAAATCATTTATTGGATGCACAAGATTGGTTAAAAACCATAATTGGATTAGAATAAGCCTAGGGAGGACGAAAACGACCTAAATGTTTAACCAATGACACAAAATGACACAAAATCACATATTGGATGCACAAGATTGGTTAAAAACCCTAATTGGATTAGAATAAGCCTAGGGAGGACGAAAATGACCTAAATGTTCAACCAATGACACAAAATCACATATTGGATGCAAAAGATTGGTTAAAAACCCTAATTGGATTAGAATAAGCCTAGGGAGGACGAAAATGACCTAAATGTTCAACCAATGACACAAAATCACAAATTGGATGCACAAGATTGGTTAAAAACCCTAATTGGATTAGAATAAGCCTAGGAAGGACGAAAATGATCTAAATGTTCAACCAATGACACAAAATCACATATTGGATGCACAAGATTGGTTAAAAACCTTAATTGGATTAGAATAAGCCTAGGGAGGACAAAAATGACATAAATGTTCAACCAATGACACAAAATCACATATTGGATGCACAAGATTGGTTAAAAACCCTAATTGGATTAGAATAAGCCTAGGGAGGACGAAAATGACCTAAATGTTCAACCAATGACACAAAATTACACAAAATCACATATTGGATACACAAGATTGGTTAAAAACCCTAATTGGATTAGAATAAGCCTAGGGACGACGAAAATGACCTAAATGTTCAACCAATGACACAAAATGACACAAAATCACATATTGGATGCACAAGATTGGTTAAAAACCCTAATTGGATTAGAATAAGCCTAGGGATGACGAAAATGACCTAAATGTTCAACCAATGACACAAAATTAAACAAAATCACATATTGGATGCACAAGATTGGTTAAAAACCCTAATTGGATTAGAATAAGGCTAGGGAGGACGAAAATGACCTAAATGTGCAACCAATGACACAAAATCACATATTGGATGCACTAGATTGGTTAAAAACCCTAATTGGATTTGAATAAGCCTAGGGAGGACGAAAATGACCTAAATGTTCAACCAATGACACAAAATCATTTATTGGATGCACAAGATTGGTTAAAAACCATAATTGGATTAGAATAAGCCTAGGGAGGACGAAAATGACCTAAATGTTCAACCAATGACAAAAAATCACATACTGGATACACAAGATTGGTTAAAAACCCTAATTGGTTAGGATAAGCCTAGGGAGGACGAAAATGACCTAAATGTTCAACCAATGACACAATGACACAAGATCACATATTGGATGCACAAGATTGGTTAAAAACCCTAATTGGATTAGAATAAGCCTAGGGAGGACGAAAATGACCTAAATGTTCAACCAATGACACAAAATCACATATTGGATGCACAAGATTGGTTAAAAATCTTAATTGGATTAGAATAAGCCTAGGGAGGACGAAAATGACCTAAATGTTCAACCAATGACACAAAATGACACGAAATCACATATTGGATGCACAAGATTGGTTAAAAACCCTAATTGGATTAGAATAAGCCTAGGGAGGACGAAAATGACCTAAATGACACAAAATGATACAAAATGACACAAAATCAGATATTGGATGCACAAGATTGGTTAAAAACCCTAACTGGATTAGAATAAGCCTATGGAGAACGAAAATGACCTAAATGTTCAACCAATGACACAAAATGACACAAAATCACATATTGGATCCCCAAGATTGGTTAAAAACCCTAATTGGATTAGAATAAGCCTAGGGATGACGAAAATGACCTAAATGTTCAACCAATGACACAAAATTAAACAAAATCACATATTGGATGCACAAGATTGGTTAAAAACCCTAATTGGATTAGAATAAGCCTAGGGAGGACGAAAATGACCTAAATGTTCAACCAATGACACAAAATCACATATTGGATGCACAAGATTGGTTAAAAACCTTAATTGGATTAGAATAAGCCTAGGGAGGACGAAAATGACCTAAATGTTCAACCAATGACACAAAATGACACAAAATCACATTTGGATGCACAAGATTGGTTAAAAACCGTAATTGGATTAGAATAAGCCTAGGGAGGACGAAAATGACCTAAATGTTCAACCAATGACACAAAATGACACAAAATCACATATTGGACGCACAAGATTGGTTAAAAACCCTAATTGGATTAGAATAAGCCTAGGGAGGACGAAAATGACCTAAATGTTCAACCAATGACACAAAATGACATATTGGATGCACAAGATTGGTTAAAAACCCTAATTGGATTAGAATAAGCCTAGGGAGGACGAAAATAACCTAAATGTTCAACCAATGACACAAAATGACACAAAATCACATATTGGATGCACAAGATTGGTTAAAAACCCTAATTGGAATAGAATAAGCCTAGGGAGGACGAAAATGACCTAAATGTTCAACCAATGACACAAAATCACATATTGGATGCACAAGATTGGTTAAAAACCCTAATTGGATTAGAATAAGGCTAGAGAGGACGCAAATGACCTAAATGTTCAACCAATGACACAAAATGACACAAAATCACACATTGGATGCACTAGATTGGTTTAAAACCCTAATTGGTTTAGAATAAGGCTAGGGAGGACGAAAATGACCTAAATGTTCAACCAATGACACAAAATGAGACAAAATCAAATATTGGATGCACAAGATTGGTTAATGATGAGGAACTAGAATGCATAACAAAGGAAGGAAGCATAGAAGATATTCAAGGTCTTGGAACTCCAATGACAAGAGCAAGGTCAAAGAAGACAAAAGAGGTTCTAAATAACTTGATAACCACTTTATTTGAAACAAGTACAACTCATGAAGACTTGAAGCCCAAGATAGTCAATTGCTTAATCCAAATTGAAGAAGCTAAGGAATGAAGGCTGATTTTATGTGTTATCAAATTTTAATATTAGTTTTAATTAAAGTAGTAGACTGAATTAGTAAGAAATTTGGGCCTAATTGAAAAAACTTCAGTTGGGCCAAATTTAAATAACTTGTAAGGAGGTGCCACTATAAAAGGCAAACTCTTATCTTGTTTTAGGGAATTTTGAAAACATTATTTTTTTTTTGTGAGGCTTTTTGCTCTCTAGAGTTCTTGAAAGAATTCAATTTGAACTTATCAAGGTTCTTAATCCTTGTGGCGTTCTTTTTGGCTTATCAATCCCTAGATTGTGGCGCCATTCTGTTCTTGGTTCTTTTACTGAATAATAATAAGTTTGAGTTTCCTTTACATCAAACCCTAATACACAAATTGTGCCAATTTTCGTGTTCAGTAACCTGTTACCATATCTTGAGTTCTACACACTTGTTTTCGGCGATTCAACATCCTAACTTGCGTTTCAGAACGTCATCTTTCACCTCGTTTTGGAATCGGCCGATTCTGAGTTTCGCAGCTCCGTTTATTGCGTTATCCAGCAATACGCGATTTCTGATTCAATCTGTAAGTCTCCAACCTAGAACGATCTTAAAGTGACTCATTACAAATAGGATCATATCATTTGGTATCAGAGCTTGTCCCTAGGTTTGGAATTGAGTAAAATTCTGTTTATGCATTTTTTTTTGAATTGAAATTGCTAGTTGTGTTGCTTTTGTTTGAATTGTTGTTTTTCATTAATTTGTGTGTTGTTGCTACCTAAAAAAAAAAAAAAAATATTGAGGTTCTTGCTGATTCAATTAAGAACTTGAAGAGAGCAATTGAGTGGAAAAAGGCAAGAGGGATTCATTATAAAAAAAAAAGCCTAAATTGAGTGAAACACGAGTGACAAATTCAAGAGTGTAAACACGAGAGCTGTGTGGTGAGGTCCTTTTCTTTCACTTTTGTTTGTTTTCTTTTTTTGTTTAAAATATGGCAGGAATAGGTGGTGATGATAGTCCTCCCCAAGGGGGACACAACAGATTGTTAGTGGAGGCTATAACTGCTCAAATGCAAAGAATGTTGAGGGAACATACTGAAGATTTACATGCTAGAATTGAACAGTAGAAAATCAAGAAAATCATGGTGATGACGGAGGTAGAAGAAGGAGAAGAGAAACTGAAGATGGTGGTAGAAGAGATAGAATGGATGGAGTGAAGCTTAAAATACCATCGTTTCAAGGAAAAAGTGATCCGGAGGCTTACCTTGAGTGGGAGATGAAAATTGAACAATTATTTTCATGCAATAATTACACGGAAGAGAAGAAGGTAAAGGTGGCAGCCATGGAATTTACTGATTATGCACTCATTTGGTGGGACCAATTACAAAAAGAAAGAGTGAGGCATGAAGAACCAATGGTGGATAGTTGGGTGGAGATGAAGAGGTTAATGCGGAAGAGATTTGTTCCTTCTTACTATCATAGAGACCTTCACAATAAGCTTCAAAGGCTCACACAAGGTAGCAAAAGTGTGGATGATTATTATAAGGAGATGGAGGTGTGCTTAATTAGAGCCAATATTAGTGAAGATAGAGAAGCTACTATGGCACGTTTCTTACAAGGGCTGAATAGTGATAAAAGTGATGTTGTGGAATTACAAAATTATGTGGAGTTGGAGGACTTAGTGCATCAAGCTACTAAGGTAGAACAACAACTGAAGAGAAAAGGTGTAAGAAAGAGTTCTTCTAACTTTAATTCCTCTAGTTGGAAGGATAGAAATAAGAAGGAGGGAAGTACTTCATCAAACACATCCACAGTTGCACCTCAGAGAATTCAAAATAAATCCAATGATGCTCATAAGAAAACAAAAAGTAGTGAAATTAAATGTTTCAGATGCTTGGGGAGAGGTCACATAGCTTCTGAATGTCCAACTAAGAAGACCATGCTGCTTAAGGAGAATGGAGATATTACTAGTGGATCATCTTCTGAATCTGCTACATCTAGTGATGAAGAGAATGAGGAAGAAGTTGCTGAGGGAGGAGACTTGTTCATGGTTAGGAGAATGTTGGGCAGCCAATCAAGAGACTTGGATGAAACACAAAGGAAGAATATTTTTCATACTCGATGCCTCATCCAAGGTAAGTTATGTTCTTTAATTATAGATGGAGGAAGTTGCACTAATGTTGCAAGTGCAAGAATGGTGTCAAAAATGAACCTGGTGACTAAATCCCACCCAAAACCATACAAACTTCAATGGCTCAGTGAGGAAGGCGAGCAGATTGTGAGTGAGCAAGTGGAGGTGAATTTTTCTATTGGGAAGTATGAGGATACAGTTATATGTGATGTAGTGCCAATGGAGGCTTGTCATTTACTTCTTGGAAGGCCATGGCAGTATGATAAGAAAAGCAATCATGATGGTTTTACAAATAAGTTCTCTTTTGTACATAAAGAACGTAAAATTACTCTTGCTCCTTTGTCTCCAAGAGAGGTTGGTGAGGATGAATCAAAAATGAGAGAGAAAAGAAAAAAAGAGAGAAAAGAAAAAGAAAGTGAAAAAAAAGAGAGAAAAGAAACAAAGAGTCAAAAGAAAGAGGGAAAAGAAAAAGAGAGTGAAAAGAAAGAGAGAAAAACACAAAACTTGTTCATAAAAGAAAAAGAGGTGAAAAAGGCTATGCAATTAAAAAACCCAATGCTATTGCTTTTGAGCAAGGAAAGTGACTTAAAGGTTGCAGGTTTTACTAATTCTTTTCCTAGTGAAGTTGTTTCTTTGTTGCAGGATTTTGAAGATGTAATTCCCAAAGAGGTCCCTCAAGGCCTACCACCTATAAGAGGTATAGAACATCAAATTGATCTCATTCCAGGTGCTTCATTGCCCAACAGGCCGGCATATAGGGCTAACCCCCAAGAGACCAAAGAAATCCAAAGGCAAGTTGAAGAGTTGATGCAAAAGGGATGGGTGCAAGAAAGCCTAAGTCCATGTGCAGTCCCCGTTATTCTTGTGCCTAAGAAAGATGGGACTTGGAGGATGTGCACTGATTGTAGAGCCATCAATAATATCACGGTAAAGTATAGACATCCCATTCCTAGATTAGATGATTTGTTGGATGAATTGCATGGTTCTTGTGTGTTTTCAAAAATTGATCTTAAAAGTGGATATCATCAAATTAGGATTAAAGAAGGAGATGAATGGAAAACAGCCTTTAAAACAAAATATGGCTTGTATGAATGGTTAGTCATGCCCTTTGGATTAACAAATGCACCAAGCACTTTCATGAGGTTGATGAACCATGTGTTAAGGGAGTTTCTAGGGAAATTTGTTGTGGTCTACTTTGATGACATTTTGATTTATAGCAAATCTTATGATGATCATCTTTTGCATTTGAGAAGTGTGTTGGAAGCTCTTAGGCGTGAGAAATTATATGCAAACATGGAAAAATGTGTTTTATATACAAATCATGTAGTTTTCCTTGGTTTTGTTATTAGCTCACAGGGAGTGCAGGTTGATCAAGAGAAAGTGAAAGCTATCCAAGAATGGCCAACTCCTAAGAATGTTAACGAGCACTACCTTTTACCAAAGGAATTTGTAATCCATAGTGATCACGAATCATTGAAGTATTTAAAGAGCCAAGGTAAGCTCAACAAGAGACATGCCAAGTGGGTTGAATTTCTTGAGCAATTTCAGTACGTGATCAAGCATAAAAAAGGTAAGTCAAATGTTGTTGCTGATGCACTTTCAAGAAGGTATGTTTTGTTCTCTACTCTTGAAACTAAGTTTATTGGTTTTGAGGTAATTAAGGAATTGTATGAACATGACCCTGAATTTTCTCAAATATATAAATCTTGTGTGCATGCTGCCCAAAATGGGTATTTTAAACATCATGACTATTTGTTCAAAGAAAAGAGGTTATGTGTGCCTAAAAGTTCCATTAGGGATTTACTTGTGAAGGAAGCACATGAGGGGGGATTAATGGGACATTTTGGAGTACAAAAGACTTTAGACATGCTGCATGAACATTTTTATTGGCCACACATGAAACGTGATGTACGCAAATTGTGTGAAAGATGCATTGTTTTTAAGAAATCTAAGTCCAAAGTTATGCCTCATGGTTTGTATACTCCTTTACCAATACCTAACTCCCCTTGGATTGATATTTCTATGGATTTTGTTTTAGGTCTTCCTCGGTCTAAAAGCGGAAAAGATTCAATTTTTGTGGTGGTGGACAGATTCTCCAAAATGGCTCACTTCATAGCTTGCAGAAAAGTGGATGATGCTTGTCACGTGGCAGATTTGTTCTTTAAAGAAGTAGTTAGACTTCATGGTGTACCTAGAAGCATTGTGAGTGATCGAGACACTAAATTCATTAGTCACTTTTGGAGGACACTTTGGGGTAAGCTTGGAACTAAACTTCTCTTTTCCACTACTTGCCACCCACAAACTGATGGCCAAACTGAGGTAGTGAATCGAACTCTTTCTTCTCTTCTAAGGGCTGTAATAAAAAAGAATATTAAGTCTTGGGAAGAATGTTTACCCCATGTTGAGTTTGCATATAATAGGGTTGTTCATAGCACTACTCGTTATTCTCCCTTTGAAATTGTTTATGGTCTTAACCCTCTCACTCCTCTTGATTTAATGTCTTTGCCAAGTAGTTCTATTCTAATTCATAAGGATGGGAACGCTAAGGCCGAATACGTTCGAAAATTACATGAGAAGGTAAAGGCACAAATCGAAAAGAAAGTGGATAGCTATGCTCGACAAGCTAATAAAGGAAGAAAAAAGGTTGTATTTGAGCCAGGTGACTGGGTTTGGGTTCATTTAAGGAAGGAAAGATTTCCTTCTCAAAGAAAATCTAAGCTTCAACCAAGGGGCGATGGACCTTTTCAAGTGCTGTCCAAAATTAACGATAATGCCTACAAAATAGATCTTCCAGGTGAGTATGGTGTTAGTCCTACTTTTAATGTGGCTGATTTGTCTCCGTATGATGCAGATGAAGAAGATTGCAATTTGAGGGCAAATTCAGTTCAAGAAGGAGGGAATGATGAGGAACTAGAATGCATAACAAAGGAAGGAAGCATAGAAGATATTCAAGGTCTTGGAACTCCAATGACAAGAGCAAGGTCAAAGAAGACAAAGGAGGTTCTAAATAACTTGATAACCACTTTATTTGAAACAAGTACAACTCATGAAGACTTGAAGCCCAAGATAGTCAATTGCTTAATCCAAATTGAAGAAGCTAAGGAATGAAGGCTGATTTTATGTGTTATCAAATTTTAATATTAGTTTTAATTAAAGTAGTAGACTGAATTAGTAAGAAATTTGGGTCTAATTGAAAAAACTTCAGTTGGGCCAAATTTAAATAACTTGTAAGGAGGTGCCACTATAAAAGGCAAACTCTTATCTTGTTTTAGGGGATTTTTAAACATTATTTTTTGTTGGTGAGGCTTTTTGCTCTCTAGAGTTCTTGAAAGAATTCAATTTGAACTTATCAAGGTTCTTAATCCTTGTGGCGTTCTTTTTGGCTTATCAATCCCTAGATTGTGGCGCCATTCTGTTCTTGGTTCTTTTACTGAATAATAATAAGTTTGAGTTTCCTTTACATCAAACCCTAATACACAAATTGTGCCAATTTTCGTGTTCAGTAACCTGTTACCATATCTTGAGTTCTACACACTTGTTTTCGGCGATTCAACATCCTAACTTGCGTTTCAGAACGTCATCTTTCACCTCGTTTTGGAATCGGCCGATTCTGAGTTTCGTAGCTCGGTTTATTGCGTTCTCCAGCAATACGCGATTTTGGATTCAATCTGTAAGTTTCCAACCTAGAACGATCCTTAAAGTGACTCATTACAAATAGGATCATATCACAAAATCACATATTGGATGCACAAGATTGTTTAAAAACCCTAATTGGATTAGAATAAGCCTAGGGAGGACGAAAATGACCTAAATGTTCTACCAATGACACAAAATGACACAAAATCACATATTGGATGCCCAAGATTGGTTAAAAACCCTAATTGGATTAGAATAAGCCTAGGGATGACGAAAATGACCTAAATGTTCAACGAATGACACAAAATTAAACAAAATCACATATTGGATGCACAAGATTGGTTAAAAACCCTAATTGGATTAGAATAAGGCTAGGGAGGACGAAAATGACCTAAATGTGCAACCAATGACACAAAATCACATATTGGATGCACTAGATTGGTTAAAAACCCTAATTGGATTTGAATAAGCCTAGGGAGGACGAAAATGACCTAAATGTTCAACCAATGACACAAAATCATTTATTGGATGCACAAGATTGGTTAAAAACCATAATTGGATTAGAATAAGCCTAGGGAGGACGAAAATGACCTAAATGTTTAACCAATGACAAAAAATGACACAAAATCACATATTGGATGCACAAGATTGGTTAAAAACCCTAATTGGATTAGAATAAGCCTAGGGAGGACGAAAATGACCTAAATGTTCAATCAATGACACAAAATGACACAAAATCACATATTGGATGCAAAAGATTGGTTAAAAACCCTAATTGGATTAGAATAAGCCTAGGGAGGACGAAAATGACCTAAATGTGCAACCAATGACACAAAATCACATATTGGATGCACTAGATTGGTTAAAAACCCTAATTGGATTAGAATAAGCCTAGGGAGGACGAAAATGACCTAAATGTTCAACCAATGACACAAAATCACATATTGGATGCACAAGATTGGTTAAAAACCCTAATTGGATTAGTATAAGCCTAGGGAGGACGAAAATGACCTAAATGTTCAACCAATGACACAAAATCACATATTGGATGCACAAGATTGGTAAAAAACCGTAATTGGATTAAAAAGAGCCTAGGGAGGACAAAAATGACCTAAATGTTCAACCAATGACACAAAATGACACAAAATCACATATTGGATGCACAAGATTGGTTAAAAACCCTAATTGGATTAGAATAAGCCTAGGGAGGACGAAAATGACCTAAATGTTCAACCAATGACACAAAATGACACAAAATCACATATTGGATGCACAAGATTGGTTAAAAACCCTAATTGGATTAGAATAAGCCTAGGGAGGACGAAAATGACCTAAATGTTCAACCAATGACACAAAATCACATATTGGATGCACAAGATTGGTTAAAAATCCTAATTGGATTAGAATAGACCTAGGGAGGACGCAAATGACCTAAATGTTCAACAAATGACACAAAATCACATATTGGATGCACAAGATTGGTTAAAAACCCTAATTGGATTAGAATAAGCCTAGGGAGGACGAAAATGACCTAAATGTTCAACCAATGACACAAAATCACATATTGGATGCACAAGATTGGTTAAAAACCCTAATTGGATCAGAATAAGCCTTTGGAGGACGAAAATAACCTAAATGTTCAACCAATGACACAAAATCACATATTGGATGCACAAGATTGGTTAAAAACCCTAATTCGATTAGAATAAGCCTTTGCAGGACGAAAATGACCTAAATGTTCAACCAATGACACTAAATCACATATTGGATGCACAAGATTGGTTAAAAACCCTAATTGGATTAGAATAAACCTTGGGAGGATGAAAATGACCTAAATGTTCAACCAATGACACAAAATCTCTAATTGGATGCACAAGATTGGTTAAAAATCCTAATTGGATTAGAATAATCCTAGGGAGGACGAAAATTACTTAAATGTTCAACAAAGGACACAAAATCACATATTGGATGCACAAGATTGGTTAAAAACCCTAATTGAATCACAATAAGCTTAGGGAGGACGAAAATAACCTAAATGTTCAACAAATGACACAAAATCACTAATTTGATACACAAGATTGGTTAAAAAATCCTAATTGGATTAGAATAAGTCGAAGGATGACGAAAATGAACTAAATGTTCAACCAATGACACAAAATCACATATTCGATGCACAAGATTGGTTAAAAACCCTAATTAGATTAGAATAAGCCTAGGGAGGACGAAAATGACCTAAATGTTGAACCAATGAAGCAAAATCACTTATTGGATGCACAAGATTTGCTAAAAACCCTAAATGGATTTGAATAAGCCTAGGGAGGACGAAAATGACCTAAATGTTCAACCAATGAGACAAAATCACATATGTGATGCACAAGATTGGTTAAAAACCCTAATTGGATAAGAATAAGTCCAAGGATGACAAAAATGACCTAAATGTTCAACCAATGACACAAAATCACAAATTGGATGCACAAGATTGGTTAAAAACCCTAATTGGATTAGAATAATCCTAGGGAGGACGAAAATGACCTAAATGTTCAACCAATGAGACAAAATCACATATGTGATGCACAAGATTGGTTAAAAACCCTAATTGGATTAGAATAAGCCTAGGGATGACGAAAATGACCTAAATAATCAACCAATGACACAAAATCACTAATTAGATGCACAAGATTGGTTAAAAACCCTAATTGGATTAGAATAAGCCTGGGGAGGACGAATATGACCTAAATGGTCAACAAATGACACAAAATCACATATTGGATGCACAAGATTCGTTAAAAACCCTAATTGGATTAGAATAAGCCTAGGGAGGACGAAAATGACCTAAATGTTCAACCAATGACACAAAATCACATATTGGATGCACAAGATTGGTTAAAAACCCTAATTGGATCAGAATAAGCCTAGGGAGGACGAAAATGACCTAAATGTTCAACCAATGACACAAAATCACATATTGGATGCACAAGATTGGTTAAAAACCCTAATTGGATTAGAATAAGCCTAGGGAGGACGAAAATGACCTAAATGTTCAACCAATGACACAAAATCACATATTGGATGCACAAGATTGGTTAAAAACCCTAATTAGGTTAGAATAAGCCTAGGGGGGACAAAAATAACCTAAATGTTCGACCAATGACACAAAATCACATATTGGATGCACAAGATTGGTTAAAAACCCTAATTGGATTAGAATAAGCCTATGGAGGACAAAAATGACCTAAATGTTCAACCAATAACACAAAATCACATATAGGATGCACAAGATTGGTTAAAAACCCTAATTGGATTAGAATAAGCCTAGGGAGGACGAAAATGACCTAAATGTTCAACCAATGACACAAAATCACATATTGGATGCACAAGATTGGTTAAAAACCTTAATTGGATTAGAATAAGGCTAAGGAGGACGAAAATGACCTAAATGTTCAACCAATGACACAAAATGACACGAAATCACATATTGGATGCACAAGATTGGTTAAAAACCCTAATTGGATTAGAATAAGCCTAGGGAGGACGAAAATGACCTAAATGTTCAACCAATTACAAAAAATCACATATTGGATGCACAAGATTGGTTAAAAACCCTAATTGGTTAGGATAAGCCTTAGGAGGACGAAAGTGACCTAAATGTTCAACCAATGACACAATGACACAAAATCGCATATTAGATGTACAAGATTGGTTAAAAACCCTAATTGGATTAGAATAAGCCTAGGGAGGACGAAAATGACCTAAATGTTCAACCAATGACACAAAATCACATATTGGATGCACAAGATTGGTTAAAAACCTTAATTGGATTAGAATAAGCATAGGGAGGACGAAAATGACCTAAATGTTCAACCAATGACACGAAATCACATATTGGATGCACAAGATTGGTTAAAAACCCTAATTGGATTAGAATAAGCCTAGGGAGGACGAAAATGACCTAAATGTTCAACCAATGACAAAAAATCACATATTGGATGCACAAGATTGGTTAAAAATCCTAATTGGATTAGAATAAGCCTAGGGAGGACGAAAATGACCTAAATGTTCAACCAATGACACAAAATGACACAAAATCACATATTGGATGCACAAGACTGGTTAAAAACCCTAATTGGATTAGAATAAGCCTAGGGAGGACGAAAATGACCTAAATGTTCAACCAATGATACAAAATGACACAAAATCACATATTGGATGCACTAGATTTGTTAAAAACCCTAATTGGATAAGAATAACCCAAGGGAGGACGAAAATGACCTAAATGTTCAACCAATGACATAAAATCACATATTGGATGCACAAGATTGGTTAAAAACCCTAATTGGATTAGAATAAGCCTAGGGAGGACGAAAATGACCTAAATGTTCAACCAATGACAGAAAATGACACAAAATCACATATTGGATGCACAAGATTGGTTAAAAACCCTAATTGGATTAGAATAAGCCTAGGGAGGACGAAAATGACCTAAATGTTCAACCAATGACACAAAATGACACAAAATCACATATTGGATGCACAAGAATGGTTAAAAACCCTAATTGGATGAGAATAAGCCTAGGGAGGACGAAAATGACCTAAATGTTCAACCAATGACACAAAATCACATATTGGATGCACAAGATTGGTTAAAAACCCTAATTGGATTAGAATAAGCCTAGGGAGGACGAAAATGACCTAAATGTTCAACCAATGACACAAAATCACATATTGGATGCACAAGATTGGTTAAAAACCCTATTTGAATTAGAATAAGCCTAGGGAGGACGAAAATGACCTAAATGTTCAACCAATGACACAAAATGACACAAAATCACATATTGGATGCACAAGATTGGTTAAAAACCCTATTTGAATTAGAATAAGCCTAGGGAGGACGAAAATGACCTAAATGTTCAACCAATGACAGAAAATGACACAAAATCACATATTGGATGCACAAGATTGGTTAAAAACCCTAATTGGATTAGAATAAGCCTAGGGAGGACGAAAATGACCTAAATGTTCAACCAATGACACAAAATGACACAAAATCACATATTGGATCCAAAAGATTGGTTAAAAACCCTAATCGGATTAGAATATGCCTAGGGAGGACGAAAATGACCTAAATGTTCAACCAATGACACAAAATGACACAAAATCACATTTTGGATGCACAAGATTGGTTAAAAAACCTAATTGGATTACAATAAGCCTAGGGAGGACGAAAATGAGTTAAATGTTCAATCAATGACACAAAATGACACAAAATCACATATTGGATGCACAAGATTGGTTAAAAACCCTAATTGGATTAGAATAAGCCTAGGGAGGACGAAAATGACTTAAATGTTCAACCAATGACAAAAAATCACATATTGGATGCACAAGATTGGTTAAAAACCCTAATTGGTTAGGATAAGCCTAGGGAGGACGAAAATGACCTAAATGTTCAACCAATGACACAATGACACAAAATCACATATTGGATGCACAAGATTGGTTAAAAACCCTAATTGGATTAGAATAAGCCTAGGGAGGACGAAAATGACCTAAATGTTCAACCAATGACACAAAATCACATATTGGATGCACAAGATTGGTTAAAAACCCTAATTGGATTAGAATAAGCTTAGGGAGGGCGAAAATGACCTAAATGTTCAAGCAATGACACAAAATGACACAAAATCACATATTGGATGCACAAGATTGGTTAAAAACCCTAATTGGATTAGAATAAGCCTAGGGAGGACGAAAATGACCTAAATGTTCAACCAATGACACAAAATCACATATTGGATGCACAAGATTGGTTAAAAACCCTAATTGGATTAGAATAAGCCTAGCAAGGACGAAAATGACCTAAATGTTCAACCAATGACACAAAATGACACAAAATCACATATTGGATGCACAAGATTGGTTAAAAACCCTAATTGGATTAGAATAAGCCTAGGGAGGACAAAAATGACCTAAATGTTCAACCAATGACACAAAATCACATATTGGATGCACAAGATTGGTTAAAAACCCTAATTGGATTAGAATAAGCCTAGGGAGGACGAAAATGACCTAAATGTTCAACCAATGACACAAAATGACACAAAATCACATATTGGATGCACAAGATTGGTTAAAAACCCTAATTGTTTTAGAATAAGCCTAGGGAGGACGAAATGACCTAAATGTTCAACCAATGACACAAAATGACACAAAATCACATATTGGATGCACAAGATTGGTTAAAAACCCTAATTGGATTAGAATAAGCCTAGGGAGGACGAAAATGACCTAAATGTTCAACCAATGACACAAAATGACACAAAATCACATATTGGATGCACAAGATTGGTTAAAAACCTTAATTGGATTAGAATAAGCCTAGGGAGGACGAATATGACCTAAATGTTCAACCAATGACACAAAATGACACAAAATCACATATTGGATGCACAAGATTGGTTAAAAACCCTAATTGGATTAGAATAAGCCTAGGGAGGACGAAAATGACCTAAATGTTCAACCAATGACACAAAATGACACAAAATCACATATTGGATGCACAAGATTGGTTAAAAATCCTAATTAGATTAAAATAACCCTAGGGAGGACGAAAATGACCTAAATGTTCAACCAATGACACAAAATGACACAAAATCACATATTGGATGCACAGGATTCGTGAAAAACCCTAATTGGATTAGAATAAGCCTGGGGAGGACGAAAATGACCTAAATGTTCAACCAATGACACAAAATGACACAAAATCACATATTGGATGCACAAGATTGGTTAAAAACCCTAATTGGATTAGAATAAGCCTAGGGAGGACGAAAATGACCTAAATGTTCAACCAATGACACAAAATCACAAATTGGATGCACAAGATTGGTTAAAATCCCTAATTGGATTAGAATAAGCCTAGGAAGGACGAAAATGACCTAAATGTTCAACCAATGACACAAAATGACACAAAATCACATATTGGATGCACAAGATTGGTTAAAAACCCTAATTGGATTAGAATAAGCCTAAGAAGGACGAAAATGACCTAAATGTTCAACCAATGACACAAAATGACACAAAATCACATATTGGATGCACAAGATTGGTTAAAAACCCTAATTGGATTAGAATAAGCCTAGGGAGGACGAAAATGACCTAAATGTTCAACCAATGACACAAAATGACACAAAATCACATATTGGATGCACAAGATTGGTTAGAAACCCAAATTGGATTATAATAAGCCTAGGGAGGACGAAAATGACCTAAATGTTCAACCAATGACACAAAATGACACAAAATCACATATTGGATGCACAAGATTGGTTAAAAACCCTAATTGGATTAGAATAAGCCTAGGGAGAACGAAAATGACCTAAACGTTCAACCAATGACACAAAATGACACAAAATCACATATTGGATGCACAAGATTGGTTAAAAACCCTAATTGGATTAGAATAAGCCTAGGGAGGACGAAAATGACCTAAATGTTCAACCAATGACACAAAATCACAGATTGGATGCACAAGATTGGTTAAAAACCCTAATTGGATTAGAATAAGCCTAGGGAGGACGAAAATGACCTAAATGTTCAACCAATGACAAAAAATCACATATTGGATGCACAAGATTGGTTAAAAACCCTAATTGGTTAGAATAAGCCTAGGGAGGACGAAAATGACCTAAATGTTCAACCAATGACACAATGACACAAGATCACATATTGGATGCACAAGATTGGTTAAAAACCCTAATTGGATTAGAATAAGCTTAGGGAGGACGAAAATGACCTAAATGTTCAACCAATGACACAAAATGACACAAATCACATATTGGATGCACAAGATTGGTTAAAAACCCTAATTGGATTAGAATAAGCCTAGGGAGGACGAAAATGACCTAAATGTTCAACCAATGACACAAAATTACACAAAATCACATATTGGATGCACAAGATTGGTTAAAAACCCTAATTGGATTAGAATAAGCCTAGGGAGGACGAAAATGACATAAATGTTCAACCAATGACACAAAATCACATATTGGATGCACAAGATTGGTTAAAAATCCTAATTGGATTAGAATAAGGCTAGGGAGGACGAAAATGACCTAAATGTTCAACCAATGACACAAAATGAAACAAAATCACATATTGGATGCACAAGATTGGTTAAAAACCCTAATTGGATTAGAATAAGCCTAGGGAGGACGAAAATGACCTAAATGTTCAACCAATGACACAAAATTACACAAAATCACATATTGGATGCACAAGATTGGTTAAAAACCCTAATTGGATTAGAATAAACCTAGGGTGGACGAAAATGACCTAAATGTTCAACCAATGACACAAAATCACATATTGGATGCACAAGATTGGTTAAAAACCCTAATTGGATTTGAATAAGCCTAGGGAGGACGAAAATGACCTAAATGTTCAACCAATGACACAAAATGACACAAAATCACATATTGGATGCACAAGATTGGTTAAAAACCCTAATTGGATTAGAATAAGCCTAGGGAGGACGAAAATGACTTAAATGTTCAACCAATGACACAAAATCACATATTGGATGCACAAGGTTGGTTAAAAACCTTAATTGGATTAGAATATGCCTAGGGAGGACGAAAATGACCTAAATGTTCAACCAATGACACAAAATGACACAAAATCACATATTGGATGCACAAGATTGGTTAAAAACCTTAATTGGATTAGAATATGCCTAGGGAGGACGAAAATGACCTAAATGTTCAACCAATGACACAAAATGACACAAAATCACATATTGGATGCACAAGATTGGTTAAAAACCCTAACTAGATTAGAATAAGCCTAGGGAGGACGAAAATGACCTAAATGTTCAACCAATGACACAAAATGACACAAAATCACATATTGGATGCACAAGATTGGTTAAAAACCCTAATTGGATTAGAATAAGCCTAGGGAGGACGAAAATGACCTAAATGTTCAACCAATGACACCTAATGACACAAATTCACATATTGGAGCACAAGATTGGTTAAACACCCTAATTGAATTAGAATAAGCCTAGGGAGGACGAAAATGACCTAAATGTTCAACCAATGACAGAAAATGACACAAAATCACATATTGGATGCACAAGATTGGTTAAAAACCCTAATTGGATTAGAATAAGCCTAGGGAGGACGAAAATGACCTAAATGTTCAACCAATGACACAAAATGACACAAAATCACATATTGGATCCAAAAGATTGGTTAAAAACCCTAATCGGATTAGAATATGCCTAGGGAGGACGAAAATGACCTAAATGTTCAACCAATGACACAAAATGACACAAAATCACATTTTGGATGCACAAGATTGGTTAAAAAACCTAATTGGATTACAATAAGCCTAGGGAGGACGAAAATGAGTTAAATGTTCAATCAATGACACAAAATGACACAAAATCACATATTGGATGCACAAGATTGGTTAAAAACCCTAATTGGATTAGAATAAGCCTAGGGAGGACGAAAATGACTTAAATGTTCAACCAATGACAAAAAATCACATATTGGATGCACAAGATTGGTTAAAAACCCTAATTGGTTAGGATAAGCCTAGGGAGGACGAAAATGACCTAAATGTTCAACCAATGACACAATGACACAAAATCACATATTGGAAGCACAAGATTGGTTAAAAACCCTAATTGGATTAGAATAAGCCTAGGGAGGACGAAAATGACCTAAATGTTCAACCAATGACACAAAATCACATATTGGATGCACAAGATTGGTTAAAAACCTTAATTGGATTAAAATAAGCCTAGGGAGAACGAAAATGACCTAATTGTTCAACCAATGACACAAAATGACACAAAATCACACATTGGATGCACAAGATTGGTTAAAAACCTTAGTTGGATTAGAATAAGCCTAGGAAGGACGAAAATGACCTAAATGTTCAACCAATGACACAAAATGACACAAAATCACATATTGGATGCACAAGATTGGTTAAAAACCCTAATTGGATTAGAATAAGCCTAGGGAGAACGAAAATGACCTAAATGTTCAACCAATGACACAAAATCACATATTGGATGCACAAGATTGGTTCAAAACCCTAATTGGATTAGAATAAGCCTAGGAAGGACGAAAATGACCTAAATGTTTAACCAATGACACAAAATGACACAAAATCACATATTGGATGCAAAAGATTGGTTAAAAACCCTAATTGGATTAGAATAAGCCTAGGGAGGACGAAAATGACCTAAATGTGCAACCAATGACACAAAATCACATATTGGATGCACTAGATTGGTTAAAAACCCTAATTGGATTTGAATAAGCCTAGGGAGGACGAAAATGACCTAAATGTTCAACCAATGACACAAAATCATTTATTGGATGCACAAGATTGGTTAAAAACCATAATTGGATTAGAATAAGCCTAGGGAGGACGAAAATGACCTAAATGTTTAACCAATGACACAAAATGACACAAAATCACATATTGGATGCACAAGATTGGTTAAAAACCCTAATTGGATTAGAATAAGCCTAGGGAGGACGAAAATGACCTAAATGTTCAACCAATGACACAAAATGACACAAAATCACATATTGGATGTACAAGATTGGTTAAAAACCCTAATTCGATTAGAATAAGCCTAGGGAGGACGAAAATGACCTAAATGTTCAACCAATGACACAAAATGACACAAAATCACATATTGGATGCACAAGATTGGTTAAAAACCCTAATTGGATTAGAATAAGCCTAGGGAGGACGAAAATGACCTAATTGGATTACCAATGACAAAAAATTACTTATTATATGCACAAGATTGGTTAAAAACCCTAATTGGATTAGAATAAGCCTAGGGAGGACGAAAATGACCTAAATGTTCAACCAATGACACAAAATCACATATTGGATGCACAAGATTGGTTAAAAACACTAATTGGATTAAAAAGAGCCTAGGGAGGATGAAAATGACCTAAATGTTCAACAAATGACACAAAATGACACAAAATCACACATTGGATGCACAAGATTGGTTAAAAACCTTAATTGGATTAGAATAAGCCTAGGGAGGACGAAAATGACCTAAATGTTCAACTAATGACACAAAATCACATATTGGATGCACAAGATTGGTTAAAAACCCTAATTGGATTAGAATAAGCCTAGGGAGGACGAAAATGACCTAAATGTTCAACCAATGACACAAAATGACACAAAATCACATATTGGATGCAAAAGATTGGTTAAAAACCCTAATTGGATTGGAATAAGCCTAGGGAGGACGAAAATGACCTAAATGTTCAACCAATGACAAAAAATCACATATTGGATGCACAAGATTGGTTAAAAACCCTAATTGGTTAGGATAAGCCTAGGGAGGACGAAAATGACCTAAATGTTCAACCAATGACACAATGACACAAAATCACATATTGGATGCACAAGATTGGTTAAAAACCCTAATTGGATTAGAATAAGCCTAGGGAGGACGAAAATGACCTAAATGTTCAACCAATGACACAAAATCACATATTGGATGCACAAGATTGGTTAAAAACCCTATTTGAATTAGAATAAGCCTAGGGAGGACGAAAATGACCTAAATGTTCAACCAATGACACAAAATGACACAAAATCACATATTGGATGCACAAGATTGGTTAAAAACCCTATTTGAATTAGAATAAGCCTAGGGAGGACGAAAATGACCTAAATGTTCAACCAATGACAGAAAATGACACAAAATCACATATTGGATGCACAAGATTGGTTAAAAACCCTAATTGGATTAGAATAAGCCTAGGGAGGACGAAAATGACCTAAATGTTCAACCAATGACACAAAATGACACAAAATCACATATTGGATGCACAAGATTGGTTAAAAACCCTAATTGGATTAGAATAAGCCTAGGAGGACGAAAATGAACTAAAAGTTTAGCCAATGACACAAAATGACACAAAATCACATATTGGATGCACAAGATTGGTTAAAAACCCTAATTGGATTAGAATAAGCCTAGGGAGGACGAAAATGACCTAAATGTTCAACCAATGACACAAAATCACATATTGGATGCACAAGATTGGTTAAAAACCCTAATTGGATTAGAATAAGCCTAGCAAGGACGAAAATGACCTAAATGTTCAACCAATGACACAAAATGACACAAAATCACATATTGGATGCACAAGATTGGTTAAAAACCCTAATTGGATTAGAATAAGCCTAGGGAGGACAAAAATGACCTAAATGTTCAACCAATGACACAAAATCACATATTGGATGCACAAGATTGGTTAAAAACCCTAATTGGATTAGAATAAGCCTAGGGAGGACGAAAATGACCTAAATGTTCAACCAATGACACAAAATGACACAAAATCACATATTGGATGCACAAGATTGGTTAAAAACCCTATATGGATTAGAATAAACCTAGGGAGGACGGAATTGATCTAAATGTTCAACCAATGACACAAAATGACACAAAATCACATATTGGATTCACAAAATTGGTTAAAAACCCTAATTGGATTAGAATAAGCCTAGGGAGGACGAAAATGACCTAAATGTTCAACCAATGACACAAAATGACACAAAATCACATATTGGATGCACAAGATTGGTTAAAAACCCTAATTGGATTAGAATAAGTCTAGGGAGGACGAAAATGACCTAATTGGATTACATATGACACAAAATGACAGAAAATGACACAAAATCACATATTGGATGCACAAGATTGGTTAAAAACCCTAATTGGATTAGAATAAGCCTAGGGAGGACGAAAATGACCTAAATGTTCAACCAATGACACAAAATGACACAAAATCACATATTGGATGCACAAGATTGGTTAAAAACCCTAATTGGATTAGAATAAGCCGAGGGAGGACGAAAATGACCCAAATGTTCAACCAATGACACAAAATGACACAAAATCACATATTGGATGCACAAGATTGGTTAAAAACCCTAATTGGATTAGAATAAGCCTAGGGAGGACGAAAATGACCTAAATGTTCAACCAATGACACAAAATGACACAAAATCACATATTGGATGCACAAGATTGGTTAAAAACCCTAATTGGATTAGAATAAGCCTAGGGAGGACGAAGATTACCTAAATATGCAACCAATGACACAAAATCAAATATTCGTTGCACAAGATTGGTTAAAAACCCTAATTGGATTAGAATCAGCCTAGGGAGGACGAAAATGACCTAAATGTTCAACCAATGACACAAAATCACATATTGGATGCACAAGATTGGTTAAAAACCCTAATTGGATTAGAATAAGCCTAGGGAGGACGAAAATGACCTAAATGTACAACCAATGACACAAAATGACACAAATCACATATTGGATGCACAAGATTGGTTAAAAACCCTAATTGGATTAGAATAAGCCTAGGGAGGACGAAAATGACCTAAATGTTCAACCAATGACACAAAATGACACAAATCACATATTGGATGCAAAAGATTGGTTAAAAACCCTAATTGGATTAGAATAAGCCTAGGGAGGATGAAAATGACCTAAATGTTCAACCAATGACACAAAATGACACGAAATAACATATTGGATGCACAACATTGGTTAAAAACCCTAATTGGATTAGAATAAGCCTAGGGAGGACGAAAATGACCTAAATGACACAAAATGACACAAAATCAGATATTGGATGCACAAGATTGGTTAAAAACCCTAATTGGATTAGAATAAGCCTAGGGAGAACGAAAATGACCTAAATGTTCAACCAATGACACAAAATGACACAAAATCACATATTGGATGCACAAGATTGCTTAAAAACCCTAATTGGATTAGAATAAGCCTAGGGAGGACGAAAATGACCTAAATGTTAAACCAATGACACAAAATCACATATTGGATGCACAAGATTGGTTAAAAACCCTAATTGGATTAGAATAAGCCTAGGGAGGACGAAAATGACCTAAATGTGCAACCAATGACACAAAATCACATATTGGATGCACAAGATTGGTTAAAAACCCTAATTGGATTAGAATTAGCCTAGGGAGGACGAAAATGACCTAAATGTGCCACCAATGACACAAAATCACATATTGGATGCACAAGATTGGTTAAAAACCCTAATTGGATTAGAATAAGCCTAGGGAGGACGAAAATGACCTAAATGTGCAACCAATGACACAAAATCACATATTGGATGCACAAGATTGGTTAAAAACCCTAATCGGATTAGAATAAGCCTAGGGAGGACGAAAATGACCTAAATGTGCAACCAATGACACAAAATCACATATTGGATGCACAAGATTGGTTAAAAACCCTAATTGGATTACAATAAGCCTAGCGAGGACGAAAATGACCTAATTGGATCACCAATGACACAAAATGACACAAAATCACATATTGGATGCATAAGATTGGTCAAAAACCCTAATTGGATTAGAATAAGCCTAGCGAGGACGAAAATGACCTAATTGGATTACCAATGACACAAAATCACTTATTATATACACAAGATTGGTTAAAAACCCTAATTGGATTAGAATAAGCCTAGGGAGGACGAAAATGACCTAAATGTGCAACCAATGACACAAAATCACATATTGGATGCACTAGATTGGTTAAAAACCCTAATTGGATTAGAATAAGCCTAGGGAGGACGAAAATGACTTAAATGTTCAACCAATGACAAAAAATCACATATTGGATGCACAAGATTGGTTAAAAACCCTAATTGGTTAGGATAAGCCTAGGGAGGACGAAAATGACCTAAATGTTCAACCAATGACACAATGACACAAAATCACATATTGGATGCACAAGATTGGTTAAAAACCCTAATTGGATTAGAATAAGCCTAGGGAGGACGAAAATGACCTAAATGTTCAACCAATGACACAAAATGACAGAAAATCACATATTGGATGCACAAGAATTGTTAAAAACCCTAATTGGATTAGAATAAGCCTACGGAGGACGAAAATGACCTAAATGTTCAACAAATGACACAAAATGACACAAAATCACATATTGGATGCACAAGATTGGTTAAAAACCCTAATTGGATTAGAATAAGCCTAGGGAGGACAAAAATGACCTAAATATTCAACCAATGACACAAAATCACATATTGGATGCACAAGATTGGTTAAAAACCCTAATTGGATTAGAATAAGCCTAGGGAGGACGAAAATGACCTAAATGTTCAACCAATGACACAAAATCACATATTGGATGCACAAGATTGGTTAAAAACCCTAATTGGATTATAATAATCCTAGGGAGGACGAAAATGACCTAAATGTTCAACAAATGACACAAAATCACATATTGGATGCACAAGAATGGTTAAAAACCCTAATTGGATTAGAATAAGCCTAGGGAGGACAAAAATGACCTAAATATTCAACCAATGACACAAAATCACATATTGGATGCACAAGATTGGTTAAAAACCCTAATTGGATTAGAATAAGCCTAGGGAGGACGAAAATGACCTAAATGTTCAACCAATGACACAAAATCACATATTGGATGCACAAGATTGGTTAAAAACCCTAATTGGATTAGAATAACCCTAGGGAGGACGAAAATGACCTTAATGTTCAACCAATGACACAAAATCACATATTGGATGCACAAGATTGGTTAAAAACCCTAATTGGATTAGAATAAGCCTAGGGAGGACGAAAATGACCTAAATGTTCAACCAATGACACAAAATCACATATTGGATGCACAAGATTGGTTAACAATCGTAATTGGATTAGAATATGCCTAGGGAGGACGAAAATGACCTAAATATTCAACCAATGACACAAAATGACACAAAATCACATATTGGATGCACAAGATTGGTTAAAAACCCTAATTGGATTCGAATAAGCCTAGGGAGGACGAAAATGACCTATATGTTCAACCAATGACACAAAATGACACAAAATCACATATTGGATGCACAAGATTGGTTAAAAACCCTAATTGGATTAGAATAAGCCTAGGGAGGATGAAAATCACCTAAATATTCAACCAATGACACAAAATCACATATTGGATGCACAAGATTGGTTAAAAACCCTAATTGGATTAGAATAAGCCTAGGGAGGACGAAAATGACCTAAATGTTCAACCAATGACACAAAATGACACAAAATCACATATTGGATGCACAAGATTGGTTAAAACCCCTAGTTGGATTAGAATAAGCCTAGGAAGGAAGAAAATGACCTAAATGTTCAACCAATGACACAAAATGACACAAAATCACATATTGGATGCACAAGATTGGTTAAAAAACCTAATTGGATTACAATAAGCCTAGGGAGGACGAAAATGACCTAAATGTTCAACCAATGACACAAAATCACATATTGGATGCACAAGATTGGTTAAAAACCCTAATTGGATTAGAATAAGCCTAGGGAGGACGAAAATGACCTAAATGTTCAACCAATGACACAAAATGACACAAAATCACATATTAGATGCGCAAGATTGGTTAAACACCCTAATTGGATTAGAATAAGCCTAGGGAGGATGAAAATGACCTAAATGTTCAACCAATGACACAAAATCACATATTGGATGCACAAGATTGGTTTAAAACCCTAATTGGATTAGAATAAGCCTAGGGAGGACGAAAATGACCTAAATGTTCAACCAATGACACAAAATCACATATTGGATGCACAAGATTGGTTAAAAACCTTAATTGGATTAGAATAAGCCTAGGGAGGACAAAAATGACCGAAATGTTCAACCAATGACACAAAATCACATATTGGATGCACAAGATTGGTTAAAAACCCTAATTGGATTAGAATAAGCCTAGGGAGGACGAAAATGACCTAAATGTTCAACCAATGACACAAAATGACACAAAATCACATATTGGATGCACAAGATTGGTTAAAACCTAATTGGATTAGAATAAGCCTAGGGAGGACGAAAATGACCTAAATGTTCAACCAATGACACAAAATGACACAAAATCACATATTGGATGCACAAGATTGGTTAAAAACCCTAATTGGATTAGAATAAGCCTAGGGAGGACGTAAATGACCTAAATGTTAAATCTATGACACAAAATCACATATTGGATGCACAAGATTGGTTAAAAACCCTAATTGGATTAGAATAAGCCTAGGGAGGACGAAAATGACCTAAATGTTCAACCAATGACACAAAATGACACAAAATCACATATTGGATGCACAAGATTGGTTAAAAACCCTAATTGGATTAGAATAAGCCTAGGGAGGACGAAAATGACCTAAATGTTCAAACAATGACACATAATGACACAAAATCACATATTGGATGCACAAGATTGGTTAAAAACCCTAATTGGATTAGAATAAGCCTAGGGAGGACGAAAATGACCTAAATGTTCAACCAATGACACAAAATGACACAAAATCACATATTGGATGCACAAGATTGGTTAAAAATCCTAATTAGATTAGAATAAGCCTAGGGAGGACGAAAATGACCTAAATGTTCAACCAATGACACAAAATGACACAAAATCACATATTGGATGCACAAGATTGGTTAAAAACCCTAATTGGATTAGAATAAGCCTAGGGAGGACGAAAATGACCTAAATGTTCAACCAATGACACAAAATGACACAAAATCACATATTGGATGCACAAGATTGGTTAAAAATCCTAATTGGATTAAAATAACCCTAGGGAGGACGAAAATGACCTAAATGTTGAACCAATGACACAAAATGACACAAAATCACATATTGGATGCAGAAGATTGGTTAAAAACCCTAAATGGAATAGAATAAGCCTAGGGAGGACGAAAATGAACTAAATGTTCAACCAATGACACAAAATCACATATTGGATGCACAAGATTGGTTAAAAACCCTAATTGGATTAGAATAAGCCTAGGGAGGACGAAAATGACCTAAATGTTCAACCAATGACACAAAATGACACAAAATCACATATTGGATGCACAAGATTGGTTAAAAACCCTAATTGGATTAGAATATGCCTAGGGAGGACCAAAATGACCTAAATGTTCAACCAATGACACATAATGACACAAAATCACATATTGGATGCACAAGATTGGTTAAAAACCCTAATTGGATTAGAATAAGCCTAGGGAGGACGAAAATGACCTAAATGTTCAACCAATGACACAAAATGACACAAAATCACATATTGGATGCACAAGATTGGTTAAAAACCCTAATTGGATTAGAATAAGTCTAGGGAGGACGAAAATGACCTAATTGGATTACATATGACACAAAATGACAGAAAATGACACAAAATCACATATTGGATGCACAAGATTGGTTAAAAACCCTAATTGGATTAGAATAAGCCTAGGGAGGACGAAAATGACCTAAATGTTCAACCAATGACACAAAATGACACAAAATCACATATTGGATGCACAAGATTGGTTAAAAACCCTAATTGGATTAGAATAAACCTAGGGAGGACGAAAATGACCAAAATATTCAACCAATGACACAAAATCACATATTGGACGCACAAGATTGGTTAAAAACCCTAATTGGATTAGAATAAGCCTAGGGAGGATGAAAATGACCTAAATGTTCAACCAATTACTAAAAATCACATATTGGATGCACAAGATTGGTTAAAAACCCTAATTGGTTAGGATAAGCCTAGGGAGGACGAAAATGACCTAAATGTTCAACCAATGACACAATGACACAAAATCACATATTAGATGCACAAGATTGGTTAAAAACCCTAATTGGATTAGAATAAGCCTAGGGAGGACGAAAATGACCTAAATGAAACAAAATGACACAAAATGACAAAAAATCAGATATTGGATGCACAAGATTGGTTAAAAATCCTAATTGGATTAGAATAAGCCTAGGGAGAATGAAAATGACCTAAATGTTCAACCAATGACACAAAATGACACAAAATCACATATTGGATGCACAAGATTGGTTAAAAACCCTAATTGGATTAGAATAAGCCTAGGGAGGACGAAAATGACCTAAATGTTCAACCAATGACAGAAAATGACACAAAATCACATATTGGATGCACAAGATTGGTTAAAAACCCTAATTGGATTAGAATAAGCCTAGGGAGGATGAAAATGACCTAAATGTTCAACCAATGACACAAAATGACACGAAATAACATATTGGATGCACAACATTGGTTAAAAACCCTAATTGGATTAGAATAAGCCTAGGGAGGACGAAAATGACCTAAATGACACAAAATGACACAAAATCAGATATTGGATGCACAAGATTGGTTAAAAACCCTAATTGGATTAGAATAAGCCTAGGGAGAACGAAAATGACCTAAATGTTCAACCAATGACACAAAATGACACAAAATCACATATTGGATGCACAAGATTGGTTAAAAACCTTAATTGGATTAGAATAAGCCTAGGGAGGACGAAAATGACCTAAGTGTTCAACCAATGACACAAAAGGACAAAAAATCACATATTGGATGGACAAGATTGGTTAAAAACCCTAATTGGATTAAAATAAGCCTAGGGAGGACGAAAATGACCTAAATGTTCAACCAATGACACATAATGACACATAATGACACAAAATCACATATTGGATGCACAAGATTGGTTAAAAACCCTAATTGGATTAGAATAAGCCTAGGGAGGACGAAAATGACCTAAATGTTCAACCAATGACACAAAATGACACAAAATCACATATTGGATGCACAAGATTGGTTAAAAATCCTAATTAGATTAGAATAAGCCTAGGGAGGACGAAAATGACCTAAATGTTCAACCAATGACACAAAATGACACAAAATCACATATTGGATGCACAAGATTGGTTAAAAACCCTAATTGGATTAGAATAAGCCTAGGGAGGACGAAAATGACCTAAATGTTCAACCAATGACACAAAATGACACAAAATCACATATTGGATGCACAAGATTGGTTAAAAACCCTAATTGGATTAGAATAAGCCTAGGGAGGACGAAAATGACCTAAATGTTTAACCAATGACAGAAAATCACATATTGGATGCACAAGATTGGTTAAAAACCCTAATTGGATTAGAATAAGCCTAGGGAGGACGAAAATGACCTAAATGTTCAACCAATGACACAAAATCACATATTGTATGCACAAGATTGGTTAAAAACCCTAATTGGATTAAAAAGAGCCTAGGGAGGACAATTGACCTAAATGTTCAACCAATGACACAAAATGACACAAAATCACATATTGGATGCACAAGATTGGTTAAAAACCCTAATTGGATTAGAATAAGCCTAGGGAGGACGAAAATGACCTAAATGTTCAACCAATGACACAAAATGACACAAAATCACATATTGGATGCACAAGATTGGTTAAAAACCCTAATTGGATTAGAATAAGCCTAGGAGGACGAAAATGAACTAAAAGTTTAGCCAATGACACAAAATGACACAAAATCACATATTGGATGCACAAGATTGGTTAAAAACCCTAATTGGATTAGAATAAGCCTAGGGAGGACGAAAATGACCTAAATGTTCAACCAATGACACAAAATCACATATTGGATGCACAAGATTGGTTAAAAACCCTAATTGGATTAGAATAAGCCTAGCAAGGACGAAAATGACCTAAATGTTCAACCAATGACACAAAATGACACAAAATCACATATTGGATGCACAAGATTGGTTAAAAACCCTAATTGGATTAGAATAAGCCTAGGGAGGACAAAAATGACCTAAATGTTCAACCAATGACACAAAATCACATATTGGATGCACAAGATTGGTTAAAAACCCTAATTGGATTAGAATAAGCCTAGGGAGGACGAAAATGACCTAAATGTTCAACCAATGACACAAAATGACACAAAATCACATATTGGATGTACAAGATTGGTTAAAATCCCTAATTGGATTAGAATAAGTGTAGGGACGACGAAAATGACCTAAATGATCAACCAATGACACAAAATCACATATTGGATGCACAAGATTGGTTAAAAACCCTAATTGGATTAGAATAAGCCTAGGGAGGACGAAAATGACCTAAATGTTCAACCAATGACACAAAATCACATATTGGATGCACAAGATTGGTTAAAACCCCTAATTGGATTGGAATAAGCCTAGGTAGGACGAAAATGACCTAAATGTTCAACCAATGACACAAAATCACATATTGGATGCACAAGATTGGTTAAAAACCCTAATTGGATTAGAATAAGCCTAGGGAGGACGAAAATGACCTAAATGTTCAACCAATGACAAAAAATGACACAAAATCAGATATTGGATGCACAAGATTGGTTAAAAACCCTAATTGGATTAGAATAAGCCTAGGGAGGACGAAAATGACCTAAATGTTCAACCAATGACACAAAATGACACAAAATCACATATTGGATGCACAAGATTGGTTAAAAACCCTAATTGGATTAGAATAAGCCTAGGGAGGACGAAAACGACCTAAATGTTCAACTGATGACACAAAATGACACAAAATCACATATTGGCTGCACAAGATTGGTTAAAAACCATAATTGGATTAGAATAAGCCTAGGGAGGACGAAAATGACCTAAATGTTCAACCAATGACACAAAATGACACAAAATCACATATTGGATGCACAAGATTGGTTAAAAACCCTAATTGGATTAGAATAAGCCTAGGGAGGACGAAAATGACCTAAATGTTCAACCAATGACACAAAATGGTACAAAATCACATATTGGATGCACAAGATTGGTTAAAAACCCTAATTGGATTAGAATTAGCCTAGCAAGGCGAAAATGACCTAAATGTTCAACCAATGACACAAAATCACATATTGGATGCACAAGATTGGTTAAAAACCCTAATTGGATTAGAATAAGCCTAGGGAGGACGAAAATGACCTAAATGTTCAACCAATGACACAAAATGACACAAAATCACATATTGGATGCACAAGATTGGTTAGAAACCCTAATTGGATTAGAATTAGCCTAGCAAGGCGAAAATGACCTAAATGTTCAACCAATGACACAAAATCACATATTGGATGCACAAGATTGGTTAAAAACCCTAATTGGATTAGAATAAGCCTAGGGAGGACGAAAATGACCTAAATGTTCAACCAATGACACAAAATGACATAAAATCACATATTGGGTGCACAAGATTGGTTAAAAACCCTAATTGGATTAGAATAAGCCTAGGGAGGACGAAAATGACCTAAATGTTCAACCAATGACACAAAATGACATAAAATCACATATTGGATGCACAAGATTGGTTAAAAACCCTAATTGGATTAGAATAAGCCTAGGGAGGACGAAAATGAACTAAATGTTCAACCAATGACACAAAATGACACAAAATCACATATTGGATGCACAAGATTGGTTAAAAACCTTAATTGGATTAGAATAAGCCTAGGGAGGACGAAAATGACCTAAATGTTCAACCAGGGACAGAAAATGACACAAAATCACATATTGGATGCACAAGATTGGTTAAAAACCTCAATTGGATTAGAATGAACCTAGGGAGGACGAAAATGACCTAAATGTTCAACCAATGACACAAAATGACACAAAATCACATATTGGATGCACAAGATTTGTTAAAAACCCTAATTGGATTAGAATAAGCCTAGCAAGGCGAAAATGAGCTAAATGTTCAACCAATGACACAAAATCACATATTATATGCACAAGATTGGTTAAAAACCCTAATTGGATTAGAATAAACCTAGCAAGGCGAAAATGACCTAAATGTTCAGCCAATGACAAAAAATGACACAAAATCACATATTGGATGCACAAGATTGGTTAAAAACCCTAATTGGATTAGAATAAGCCTAGGGAGGACGAAAATGACCTAAATGTTCAACCAATGACACAAAATGACACAAAATCACATATTGGATGCAAAAGATTGGTTAAAAACCCTAATTGGATTGGAATAAGCCTAGGGAGGACGAAAATGACCTAAATGTTCAACCAATGACAAAAAATCACATATTGGATGCACAAGATTGGTTAAAAACCCTAATTGGTTAGGATAAGCCTAGGGAGGACGAAAATGACCTAAATGTTCAACCAATGACACAATGACACAAAATCACATATTGGATGCACAAGATTGGTTAAAAACCCTAATTGGATTAGAATAAGCCTAGGGAGGACGAAAATGACCTAAATGTTCAACCAATGACACAAAATCACATATTGGATGCACAAGATTGGTTAAAAACCCTATTTGAATTAGAATAAGCCTAGGGAGGACGAAAATGACCTAAATGTTCAACCAATGACACAAAATGACACAAAATCACATATTGGATGCACAAGATTGGTTAAAAACCCTATTTGAATTAGAATAAGCCTAGGGAGGACGAAAATGACCTAAATGTTCAACCAATGACAGAAAATGACACAAAATCACATATTGGATGCACAAGATTGGTTAAAAACCCTAATTGGATTAGAATAAGCCTAGGGAGGACGAAAATGACCTAAATGTTCAACCAATGACACAAAATGACACAAAATCACATATTGGATCCAAAAGATTGGTTAAAAACCCTAATCGGATTAGAATATGCCTAGGGAGGACGAAAATGACCTAAATGTTCAACCAATGACACAAAATGACACAAAATCACATTTTGGATGCACAAGATTGGTTAAAAAACCTAATTGGATTACAATAAGCCTAGGGAGGACGAAAATGAGTTAAATGTTCAATCAATGACACAAAATGACACAAAATCACATATTGGATGCACAAGATTGGTTAAAAACCCTAATTGGATTAGAATAAGCTTAGGGAGAACGAAAATGACCTAAATGTTCAACCAATGACACAAAATGACACAAAATCACATATTGGATGCACAAGATTGGTTAAAAACCCTAATTGGATTAGAATAAGCCTAGGGAGGACGAAAATGACCTAAATGTTCAATCGATGACACAAAATGACACAAAATCACATATTGGATGCACAAGATTGGTTTAAAACCCTAATTGGATTAGAATAAGCCTAGGGAGGACGAAAATGACCTAAATGTTCAACCAATGACACAAAATCACATATTGGATGCACAAGATTGGTTAAAAACCTTAATTGGATTAGAATAAGCCTAGGGAGGACGAAAATGACCTAAATGTTCAACCAATGACACGAAATCACATATTGGATGCACAAGATTGGTTAAAAACCCTAATTGGATTAGAATAAGCCTAGGGAGGACGAAAATGACCTAAATGTTCAACCAATGACAAAAAATCACATATTGGATGCACAAGATTGGTTAAAAACCCTAATTGCTTAGGATAAGCCTAGGGAGGACGAAAATGACTTAAATGTTCAACCAATGACACAATGACACAAAATCACATATTGGATGCACAAGATTGGTTAAAAACCCTAATTGGATTAGAATAAGCCTAGGGAGGACGAAAATGACCTAAATGTTCAACCAATGACACAAAATCACATATTGGATGCACAAGATTGGTTAAAAACCCTAATTGGATTAGAATAAGCTTAGGGAGGGCGAAAATGACCTAAATGTTCAAGCAATGACACAAAATGACACAAAATCACATATTGGATGCACAAGATTGGTTAAAAACCCTAATTGGATTAGAATAAGCCTAGGGAGGACGAAAATGACCTAAATGTTCAACCAATGACACAAAATCACATATTGGATGCACAAGATTGGTTAAAAACCCTAGTTGGATTAGAATAAGCCTAGGGATGACGAAAATGACCTAAATGTTCAACCAATGACACAAAATCACATATTGGATGCACAAGATTGGTTAAAAACCCTAATTGGATTAGAATAAGCCAAGGTAGGACGAAAATGACCTAAATGTTCAACCAATGACACAAAATCACATATTGGATGCACAAGATTGGTTAAAAACCCTAATTGGATTAGAATAAGCCTAGGGAGGACGAAAATGACCTAAATGTTCAACCAATAGCACAAAATGACACAAAATCACATATTGGATGCACAAGATTGGTTAAAAACCCTAATTGGATTAGAATAAGCCTAGGGAGGACGAAAATGACCTAAATGTTCAACCAATGACACAAAATGACACAAAATCACATATTGGATGCACAAGATTGGTTAAAAACCCTAATTGGATTAGAATAAGCCTAGGAGGACGAAAATGAACTAAAAGTTTAGCCAATGACACAAAATGACACAAAATCACATATTGGATGCACAAGATTGGTTAAAAACCCTAATTGGATTAGAATAAGCCTAGGGAGGACGAAAATGACCTAAATGTTCAACCAATGACACAAAATCACATATTGGATGCACAAGATTGGTTAAAAACCCTAATTGGATTAGAATAAGCCTAGGGAGGACAAAAATGACCTAAATGTTCAACCAATCACAAAATCACATATTGGATGCACAAGATTGGTTAAAAACCCTAATTGGATTAGAATAAGCCTAGGGAGGACGAAAATGACCTAAATGTTCAACCAATGACACAAAATGACAGAAAATCACATATTGGATGCACAAGATTGCTTAAAAACCCTAATTGGATTAGAATAAGGCTAGGGAGGACGAAAATGACCTAAATGTTCAACCAATGACACAAAATCACATATTGGATGCACAAGATTGGTTAAAAACCTTAATTGGATTAGAATAAGCCTAGGGAGGACGAAAATGACCTAAATGTTCAACCAATGACACAAAATGACACGAAATAACATATTGGATGCACAAGATTGGTTAAAAACCCAAATTGGATTAGAATAAGCCTACGGAGGACGAAAATGACCTAAATGTTCAACCAATGACAAAAAATCACATATTGGATGCACAAGATTGGTTAAAAACCCTAATTGGTTAGGATAAGCCTAGGGAGGACGAAAATGACCTAAATGTTCAACCAATGACACAAAATGACACGAAATCACATATTGGATGCACAAGATTGGTTAAAAACCCTAATTGGATTAGAATAAGCCTAGGGAGGACGAAAATGACCTAAATGACACAAAATGACACAAAATCAGATATTGGATGCACAAGATTGGTTAAAAACCCTAATTGGATTAGAATAAGCCTAGGGAGAACGAAAATAACCTAAATGTTCAACCAATGACACAAAATGACACAAAATCACAATTGGATGCACAAGATTGGTTAAAAACCCTAATTGGATTAGAATAAGCCTAGGGAGGACGAAAATGACCTAAATGTTCAACCAATGACAGAAAATGACACAAAATCACATATTGGATGCACAAGATTGGTTAAAAACCCTAATTGGATTAGAATAAGCCTAGGGAGGACGAAAATGACCTAAATGTTCAACCAATGACACAAAATGACATATTGGGTGCACAAGATTGGTTAAAACCCCTAATTGGATTAGAATAAGCCTAGGGAAGACGAAAATGACCTAAATGTTCAACCAATGAAAAAAAATGACACAAAATCACATATTGGATGCACAAGATTGGTTAAAAACCCTAATTGGATTAGAATAAGCCTAGGGAGGACGAAAATGACCTAAATGTTCTACCAATGACACAAAATGACATATTGGGTGCACAAGATTGGTTAAAAACCCTAATTGGATTAGAATAAGCCTAGGGAAGACGAAAATGACCTAAATGTTCAACCAATGACAAAAAATGACACAAAATCACATATTGGATGCACAAGATTGGTTAAAAACCCTAATTGGATTAGAATAAGCTTAGGGAGGACGAAAATGACCTAAATGTTCAACCAATGACACAAAATCACATATTGGATGCACAAGATTGGTTAAAAACCCTAATTGGATTAGAATAAGCCTAGGGAGGACGAAAATGACCTAAATGTTCAACCAATGACACAAAATCACATATTGGATGCACAAGATTGGTTAAAACCCCTAATTGGATTAGAATAAGCCTAGGGAGGACAAAAATGACCGAAATGTTCAACCAATGACACAAAATCACATATTGGATGCACTAGATTGGTTAGAAACCCTAATTGGATTAGAATAAGCCTAAGGAGGACGAAAATGACCTAAATGTTCAACCAATGACACAAAATGACAAAAAACCACATATTGGATGCACAAGCTTGGTTAAAAACCCTAATTGGATTAGAATAAGCCTAGGAGGACGAAAATGACCTAAATGTTCAACAAACGACACAAAATGAAACAAAATCACATATTGGATGCACAAGATTGGTTAAAAACCCTAATTGGATTAGAATAAGCCTAGGGAGGTCGAAAATGACCTAAATGTTCAACCAACGACACAAAATGACACAAAATCACATATTGGATGCACAAGATTGGTTAAAAACTCTAATTGGATTAGAATAAGCCTAGGGAGGATGAAAATAACCTAAATGTTCAACCAATGACACAAAATCACATATTGGATGCACAAGATTGGTTAAAAACCCTAATTGGATTAGAATAAGCCTTGGGAGGACGAAAATGACCTAAATGTTCAACCAATGACACAAAATGACACAAAATCACATATTGGATGCACATGATTGGTTAAAAACCCTAATTGGATTAGAATAAGCCTAGGGAGGACGAAAATTACCTAAATGTTCAACTAATGACACAAAATCACATAATGGATGCACAAGATTGGTTAAAAACCCTAATTAGATTAGAATAAGCCTAGGGAGGATAAAAACGACCTAAATGTTCAACCAATGACACAAAATCACATATTGGATGCACAAGATTGGTTAAAAACCCTAATTGGATTAGAATAAGCCTAGGGAGGACGAAAATGACCTAAATGTTCAACCAATGACACAAAATGACACAAAATCACATATTGGATGTACAAGATTGGTTAAAATCCCTAATTGGATTAGAATAAGTGTAGGGACGACGAAAATGACCTAAATGATCAACCAATGACACAAAATCACATATTGGATGCACAAGATTGGTTAAAAACCCTAATTGGATTAGAATAAGCCTAGGGAGGACGAAAATGACCTAAATGTTCAACCAATGACACAAAATCACATATTGGATGCACAAGATTGGTTAAAACCCCTAATTGGATTAGAATAAGCCTAGGGAGGACGAAAATGACCTAAATGTTCAACCAATGACACAAAATCACATATTGGATGCACAAGATTGGTTAAAAACCTTAATTGGATTAGAATAAGCCTAGGGAGGACGAAAATGACCTAAATGTTCAACCAATGACACGAAATCACATATTGGATGCACAAGATTGGTTAAAAACCCTAATTGGATTAGAATAAGCCTAGGGAGGACGAAAATGACCTAAATGTTCAACCAATGACAAAAAATCACATATTGGATGCACAAGATTGGTTAAAAACCCTAATTGCTTAGGATAAGCCTAGGGAGGACGAAAATGACTTAAATGTTCAACCAATGACACAATGACACAAAATCACATATTGGATGCACAAGATTGGTTAAAAACCCTAATTGGATTAGAATAAGCCTAGGGAGGACGAAAATGACCTAAATGTTCAACCAATGACACAAAATCACATATTGGATGCACAAGATTGGTTAAAAACCCTAATTGGATTAGAATAAGCCTATGTAGGACGAAATTGACCTAAATGTTCAACCAATGACACAAAATCACATATCGGATGCACAAGATTGGTTAAAAACCCTAATTGCATTAGATTAAGCCTAGGGAGGACGAAAATGACCTAAATGTTCAACCAATGACACAAAATGACACAAAATCACATTTTGGATGCACAAGATTGGTTAAAAACCCTAATTGGATTAGAATAAACCTAGGGAGGACGAAAATGACCAAAATGTTCAACCAATGACACAAAATCACATATTGGATGCACAAGATTGGTTAAAAACCCTTATTGGATTAGAATAAGCCTAGGGAGAACGAAAATGACCTAAATGTTCAACCAATGACACAAAATCACATATTGGATGCACAAGATTGGTTAAAAACCCTAATTGGATTAGAATAAGCCTAGGGAGGACGAAAATGACCTAAATGTTCAACCAATGACACAAAATGACATAAAATCACATATTGGGTGCACAAGATTGGTTAAAAACCCTAATTGGATTAGAATAAGCCTAGGGAGGACGAAAATGACCTAAATGTTCAACCAATGACACAAAATGACATAAAATCACATATTGGATGCACAAGATTGGTTAAAAACCCTAATTGGATTAGAATAAGCCTAGGGAGGACGAAAATGAACTAAATGTTCAACCAATGACACAAAATGACACAAAATCACATATTGGATGCACAAGATTGGTTAAAAACCTTAATTGGATTAGAATAAGCCTAGGGAGGACGAAAATGACCTAAATGTTCAACCAGGGACAGAAAATGACACAAAATCACATATTGGATGCACAAGATTGGTTAAAAACCTCAATTGGATTAGAATGAACCTAGGGAGGACGAAAATGACCTAAATGTTCAACCAATGACACAAAATGACACAAAATCACATATTGGATGCACAAGATTTGTTAAAAACCCTAATTGGATTAGAATAAGCCTAGCAAGGCGAAAATGAGCTAAATGTTCAACCAATGACACAAAATCACATATTATATGCACAAGATTGGTTAAAAACCCTAATTGGATTAGAATAAACCTAGCAAGGCGAAAATGACCTAAATGTTCAGCCAATGACAAAAAATGACACAAAATCACATATTGGATGCACAAGATTGGTTAAAAACCCTAATTGGATTAGAATAAGCCTAGGGAGGACGAAAATGACCTAAATGTTCAACCAATGACACAAAATGACACAAAATCACATATTGGATGCAAAAGATTGGTTAAAAACCCTAATTGGATTGGAATAAGCCTAGGGAGGACGAAAATGACCTAAATGTTCAACCAATGACAAAAAATCACATATTGGATGCACAAGATTGGTTAAAAACCCTAATTGGTTAGGATAAGCCTAGGGAGGACGAAAATGACCTAAATGTTCAACCAATGACACAATGACACAAAATCACATATTGGATGCACAAGATTGGTTAAAAACCCTAATTGGATTAGAATAAGCCTAGGGAGAACGAAAATGACCTAAATGTTCAACCAATGACACAAAATCACATATTGGATGCACAAGATTGGTTAAAAACCCTAATTGGATTAGAATAAGCCTAGGGAGGACGAAAATGAGTTAAATGTTCAATCAATGACACAAAATGACACAAAATCACATATTGGATGCACAAGATTGGTTAAAAACCCTAATTGGATTAGAATAAGCCTAGGGAGAACGAAAATGACCTAAATGTTCAACCAATGACACAAAATGACACAAAATCACATATTGGATGCACAAGATTGGTTAAAAACCTTAATTGGATTAGAATAAGCCTAGGGAGGACGAAAACGACCTAAATGTTCAACCAATGACACGAAATCACGTATTGGATGCACAAGATTGGTTAAAAACCCTAATTGGATTAGAATAAGCCTAGGGAGGACGAAAATGACCTAAATGTTCAACCAATGACAAAAAATCACATATTGGATGCACAAGATTGGTTAAAAACCCTAATTAGTTAGGATAAGCCTAGGGAGGACGAAAATGACCTAAATGTTCAACCAATGACACAATGACACAAAATCACATATTAGATGCACAAGATTGGTTAAAAACCCTAATTGGATTAGAATAAGCCTAGGGAGAACGAAAATAACCTAAATGTTCAACCAATGACACAAAATCACATATGGGATGCACAAGATTGGTTAAAAACCCTAATTGGATTAGAATAAGCCTACGGAGGACGAAAATGACCTAAATGTTTAACCAATGACACAAAATCACATATTGGATGCACAAGATTGGTTAAAAACCCTAATTGGATTAGAAGAAGCCTAGGGAGGACGAAAATGACCTAAATGTTCAACCAATGACACAAAATCACATATTGGATGCACAAGATTGGTTAAAAACCCTAATCGGATTAGAATAAGCCTAGGGAGGACGAAAACGACCTAAATGTTCAACTGATGACACAAAATGACACAAAATCACATATTGGATGCACAAGATTGGTTAAAAACCCTAATTGGATTAGAATAAGCCTAGGGAGGACGAAAATGACCTAAATGTTCAACCAATGACACAAAATGACACAAAATCACATATTGGATGCACAAATTGGTTGAAAACCCTAATTGGATTAGAATAAGCCTAGGGAGGACGAAAACGACCTAAATGTTCAACTGATGACACAAAATGACACAAAATCACATATTGGATGCACAAGATTGGTTAAAAACCCTAATTGGATTAGAATAAGCCTAGGGAGGACGAAAATGACCTAAATGTTCAACCAATGACACAAAATGACACAAAATCACATATTGGATGCACAAGATTGTTTAAAAAGCCTAATTCGATTACAATAAGCCGAGCGAGGACGAAATTGACCTAATTGGATTACCAATGATACAAAATCACTTATTATATGCACAAGATTGGTTAAAAACCCTAATTGGATTAGAATAAGCCTAGGGAGGATGAAAATGACCTAAATGTTCAACTAGTGACCCAAAATGACAAAAAATCACATATTGGATGCACAAGATTGGTTAAAAACCCTAATTGAATTAGAATAAGCCTAGGGAGGATGAAAATGACCTAAGTGTGCAACCAATGACACAAAATGACACAAAATCACATATTGGATGCACAAGATTGGTTAAAAACCCTAATTGGATTAGAATAAGCCTAGGGAGGACGAAAATGACCTAAATGTTCAACCAATGACACAAAATGACACAAAATCACATATTGGATGCACAAGATTGATTAAAAACCCTAATTGGATTAGAATAAGCCTAGGGAGGACGAAAATGACCTAAATGTGCAACCAATGACACAAAATCACATATTGGATGCACAAGATTGGTTAAAAACCCTAAATGGATTAGAATAAGCCTATGGAGGACGAAAATGACCTAAATGTTCAACCAATGACACAAAATGACACAAAATCACATATTGGATGCACAAGATTGGTTAAAAACCCTAATTGGATTAGAATAAGCCTAGGGAGGACGAAAATGACCTAAATGTTCAACCAATGACACAAAATGACACAAAATCACATATTGGATGCACAAGATTGGTTAAAAACCCTAATTGGATTAGAATAACCCTAGGGAGGACGAAAATGACCTCAATGTTCATCCAATGACACAAAATGACACAAAATCCCACATTGGATGCACAAGATTGGTTAAAAACCCTAATTGGATTAGAATAAGTCTAGGGAGGACGAAAATGACCTAAATGTTCAACCAATGACACAAAATCACATATTGGATGCACAAGATTGGTTAAAATTCCTAATTGGATTAGAATAAGCCTAGGGAGGACGAAAATGACCTTAATGTACAACCAATGACACAAAATGACACAAAATGACATATTGGATGCACAAGATTGGTTAAAAACCCTAATTGGATTTGAATAAGCCTAGGGAGGACGAAAATGACCTAAATGTTCAACCAATGACACAAAATCACATATTGGATGCACAAGATTGGTTAAAAACCCTAATTGGATTAGAATAAGCCTAGGGAGGACGAAAATGACCTAAATGTTCAACCAATGACACAAAATGACACAAAATCACATATTAGATGCGCAAGATTGGTTAAACACCCTAATTGGATTAGAATAAGCCTAGGGAGGATGAAAATGACCTAAATGTTCAACCAATGACACAAAATCACATATTGGATGCACAAGATTGGTTTAAAACCCTAATTGGATTAGAATAAGCCTAGGGAGGACGAAAATGACCTAAATGTTCAACCAATGACACAAAATCACATATTGGATGCACAAGATTGGTTAAAAACCTTAATTGGATTAGAATAAGCCTAGGGAGGACGAAAATGACCTAAATGTTCAACCAATGACACGAAATCACATATTGGATGCACAAGATTGGTTAAAAACCCTAATTGGATTAGAATAAGCCTAGGGAGGACGAAAATGACCTAAATGTTCAACCAATGACAAAAAATCACATATTGGATGCACAAGATTGGTTAAAAACCCTAATTGCTTAGGATAAGCCTAGGGAGGACGAAAATGACTTAAATGTTCAACCAATGACACAATGACACAAAATCACATATTGGATGCACAAGATTGGTTAAAAACCCTAATTGGATTAGAATAAGCCTAGGGAGAACGAAAATGACCTAAATGTTCAACCAATGACACAAAATCACATATTGGATGCACAAGATTGGTTAAAAACCCTAATTGGATTAGAATAAGCCTAGGGAGGACGAAAATGAACTAAATGTTCAACCAATGACACAAAATGACACAAAATCACATATTGGATGCACAAGATTGGTTAAAAACCTTAATTGGATTAGAATAAGCCTAGGGAGGACGAAAATGACCTAAATGTTCAACCAGGGACAGAAAATGACACAAAATCACATATTGGATGCACAAGATTGGTTAAAAACCTCAATTGGATTAGAATGAACCTAGGGAGGACGAAAATGACCTAAATGTTCAACCAATGACACAAAATGACACAAAATCACATATTGGATGCACAAGATTTGTTAAAAACCCTAATTGGATTAGAATAAGCCTAGCAAGGCGAAAATGAGCTAAATGTTCAACCAATGACACAAAATCACATATTATATGCACAAGATTGGTTAAAAACCCTAATTGGATTAGAATAAACCTAGCAAGGCGAAAATGACCTAAATGTTCAGCCAATGACAAAAAATGACACAAAATCACATATTGGATGCACAAGATTGGTTAAAAACCCTAATTGGATTAGAATAAGCCTAGGGAGGACGAAAATGACCTAAATGTTCAACCAATGACACAAAATGACACAAAATCACATATTGGATGCAAAAGATTGGTTAAAAACCCTAATTGGATTGGAATAAGCCTAGGGAGGACGAAAATGACCTAAATGTTCAACCAATGACAAAAAATCACATATTGGATGCACAAGATTGGTTAAAAACCCTAATTGGTTAGGATAAGCCTAGGGAGGACGAAAATGACCTAAATGTTCAACCAATGACACAATGACACAAAATCACATATTGGATGCACAAGATTGGTTAAAAACCCTAATTGGATTAGAATAAGCCTAGGGAGGACGAAAATGACCTAAATGTTCAACCAATGACACAAAATCACATATTGGATGCACAAGATTGATTAAAAACCCTAATTGGAATAGAATAAGCCTAGGGAGGACGAAAATGACCTAAATGTTCAACCAATGACACAAAATGACAGAAAATCACATATTGGATGTACAAGATTGGTTAAAAACCCTAATTGGATTAGAATAAGCCTACGGAGGAGGAAAATGACCTAAATGTTCAACAAATGACACAAAATGACATAAAATCACATATTGGATGCACAAGATTGGTTAAAAACCCTAATTGGATTAGAATAAGCCTAGGGAGGACGAAAATGACCTAAATGTTCAACAAATGACACAAAATGACACAAAATCACATATTGGATGTACAAGATTGGTTAAAAACCCTAATTGGATTAGAATAAGCCTAGGGAGGACAAAAATGGTCTAAATATTCAACCAATGACACAAAATCACATATTGGATGCACAAGATTGGTTAAAAACCCTAATTGGATTAGAATAAGCCTAGGGAGGACGAAAATGACCTAAATGTTCAACCAATGACACAAAATGACACAAATCACATATTGGATGCAAAAGATTGGTTAAAAACCCTAATTGGATTAGAATAAGCCTAGGGAGGACGAAAATGACCTAAATGTTCAACCAATGACAGAAATTGACACAAAATCACATATTGGATGCACAAGATTGGTTAAAAACCCTAAATGGATTCGAATAAGCCTAGGGAGGACGAAAATGACCTGAATGTTCAACCAATGACACAAAATCACATATTGGGTGCACAAGATTGGATAAAAACCCTAATTGGATTAGAATAAGCCTAGGGAGGACGAAAATGACCTAAATGTTCAACCGATGACACAAAATGACACAAAATCACACAAAATCACATATTGGATGCACAAGATTGGTTAAAAACCCTAATTGGATTAGAATAAGCCTAGGGGGGACGAAAATGACCTAAATGTTCAACCAATGACACAAAATCACATATTGGAAGCACAAGATTGGTTAAAAACTTTAATTGGATTAGAATAAGCCTAGGGAGAACGAAAATGACCTAAATGTTCAACCAATGACACAAAATCACATATTGGATGCACAAGATTGGTTAAAAACCCTAATTGGATTAGAATAAGCCTAGGGAGGACGAAAATGACCTAAATGTTCAACCAATGACAAAAAATCACATATTGGATGCACAAGATTGGTTAAAAACCCTAATTGGTTAGGATATGCCTAGGGAGGACGAAAATGACCTAAATGTTCAACCAATGACACAAAATCACATATTGGATGCATAAGATTGGTTAAAAACCCTAATTGGACTAGAATAAGCCTAGGGAGGACGAAAATGACCTAAATGTTTAACCAATGACACAAAATGACACAAAATCACATATTGGATGCACAAGATTGGTTAAAAACCCTAATTGGATTAGAATAAGCCTAGGGAGCACGAAAATGACCTAAATGTTCAACCAATGACACAAAATGACACAAAATCACATATTGGATGCACAAGATTGGTTAAAAACCCTAATTGAATTAGAATAAGCCTAGGGAGGACGAAAATGACCTAAATGTTCAACCAATGACACAAAATGACACAAAATCACATATTAGATGCACAAGATTGGTTAAAAACCCTAATTGGGTTAGAATAAGCCTAGGGAGGACGAAAATGACCTAAATGTTCAACCAATGACACAAAATCACATATTGGATGCACAAGATTGGTTAAAAACCCTAATTGGATTAGAATAAGCCTAGGGAGGACGAAAATGACCTAAATGTTCAACCAATGACACAAAACCACATATTGGTTGCACAAGATTGGTTAAAAACCCTAATTGGATTAGAATAAGCCTAGGGAGGACGAAAATGACCTAAATGTTCAACCAATGACACAAAATCACATATTGGATGCACAAGATTGGTTAAAAACCCTAATTGGATTAGAATAAGCCTAGGGAGGACGAAAATGACCTAAATGTTCAACCAATGACATAAAATGACACAAAATCACATATTGCATGCACAAGATTGGTTAAAAACCTTAATTGGATTAGAATAAGCCTAGGGAGGACGAAAATGACCTAAATGTTCAACCAATGACACAAAATCACATATTGGATGCACAAGATTGGTTAAAAACCCTAATTGGATTAGAATAAGCCTAGGGAGGACAAAAATGACCTAAATGTTCAACTAATGACACAAAATCACATATTGGATGCACAAGATTGGTTAAAAACCCTAATTGGATTAGAATAAGCCTAGGGAGGACGAAAATGACCTAAATGTTCAACCAATGACACAAAATTACACAAAATCACATATTGGATGCAAAAGATTGGTTAAAAACCCTAATTGGATTAGAATAAGCCTAGGGAGGACGAAAATGACCTAAATGTTCAACCAATGACACAAAATCACATATTGGATGCACAAGATTGGTTAAAAACCCTAATTGGATTAGAATAAACAAAGGGAGGACGAAAATGACCTAAATGTTCAACCAATGACACAAAATGACACAAAATCACATATTGGATGCAAAAGATTGGTTAAAAACCCTAATTGGATTAGAATAAGCCTAGGGAGGACGAAAATGACCTAAATGTTCAACCAATGACAGAAAATGACACAAAATCACATATTGGATGCACAAGATTGGTTAAAAACCCTAATTGGATTAGAATAAGCCTAGGGAGAACGAAAATGACCTAAATGTTCAACCAATGACACAAAATGACACAAAATCACATATTGGATGCACAAGATTGGTTAAAAACCCTAATTGGATTAGAATAAGCCTAGGGGGGACGAAAATGACCTAAATGTTCAACCAATGACACAAAATCACATATTGGATGCACAAGATTGGTTAAAAACTTTAATTGGATTAGAATAAGCCTAGGGAGAACGAAAATGACCTAAATGTTCAACCAATGACACAAAATCACATATTGGATGCACAAGATTGGTTAAAAACCCTAATTGGATTAGAATAAGCCTAGGGAGGACGAAAATGACCTAAATGTTCAACCAATGACAAAAAATCACATATTGGATGCACAAGATTGGTTAAAAACCCTAATTGGTTAGGATATGCCTAGGGAGGACGAAATTGACCTAAATGTTCAACCAATGACACAAAATCACATATTGGATGCACAAGATTGGTTAAAACCCCTAATTGGATTAGAATAAGCCTAGGGAGGACGAAAATGACCTAAATGACACAAAATGACACAAAATCAGATATTGGATGCACAAGATTGGTTAAAAACCCTAATTGGATTAGAATAAGCCTAGGGAGAACGAAAATGACCTAAATGTTCAACCAATGACACAAAATGACACAAAATCACATATTGGATGCACAAGATTGGTTAAAAACCCTAATTGGATTAGAATAAGCGTACGGAGGACGAAAATGACCTAAATGTTCAACCAATGACAGAAAATGACACAAAATCACATATTGGATGCACAAGATTGGTTAAAAACCCTAATTGGATTAGAATAAGCCTATAGAGGACGAAAATGACCTAAATGTTCAACCAATGACACAAAATCACATATTGGATGCAAAAGATTGGTTAAAAACCCTAATTGGATTAGAATAAGCCTAGGGAGGACGAAAATGACCTAAATGTTCAACCAATGACACAAAATCACATTTTGGATGCACAAGATTGGTTAAAAACCCTAATTGGATTAGAATAAGCCTAGGGAGAACGAAAATAACCTAAATGTTCAACCAATGACACAAAATGACACAAAATCACATATTGGATGCACAAGATTGGTTAAAAACCCTAATTGGATTAGAATAAGCCTAGGGAGGACGAAAATGACCTAAATGTTCAACCAATGACACAAAATCACATATTGGATGCACAAGATTTGTTAAAAACCCTAATTGGATTAGAATAAGGCTAGGGAGGACGAAAATGACCTAAATGTTCAACCAATGGTAAAAAATCACATATTGGATGCACAAGATTGGTTAAAAACCCTAATTGGATTTAAAAGAGCCTAGGGAGGACGAAAATGACCTAAATGTTCAACCAATGACACAAAATCACACCTTGGATGCACAAGATTGGTTAAAAACCTTAATTGGATTAGAATAAGCCTAAGGAGGCAAGATCGGTTAAAAACCCTAATTGGATGAGAATAAGCCTAGGGAGGACGAAAATGACCTAAATGTTCAACCAATGACACAAAATGACACAAAATCACATATTGGATGCACAAGATTGGTTAAAAACCCTAATTGGATTAGAATAAGCCTAGGGAGGACGAAAATGACCTAAATGTTCAACCAATGACACAAAATTAAACAAAATCACATATTGGATGCACAAGATTGGTTAAAAACCCTAATTGGATTAGAATAAGCCTAGGGAGGACGAAAATGACCTAAATGTTCAACCAATGACACAAAATCACATATTGGATGCACAAGATGGGTTAAAAACCCTAATTGGATTAGAATAAGCCTAGGGAGGACGAAAATGACCTAAATGTTCAACCAATGACACAAAATCACATATTGGATGCACAAGATTGGTTAAAAACCCTAATTGGATTAGAATAAGCCTAGGGAGGACGAAAATGACCTTAATGTTCAACCAATGACACAAAATGACACAAAATCACATATTGGATGCACAACATTTGTTAAAAACCCTAATTGGATTGGAATAAGCCTAGGGAGGACGAAAATGACCTAAATGTTCAACCAATGACCCAAAATGACACAAAATCACACATTGGATGCACAAGATTGGTTAAGAACCTTAATTGGATAAGAATAAGCCAAGGGAGGACGAAAATGACCTAAATGTTCAACCAATGACACAAAATCACATATTGGATGCACAAGATTGGTTAAAAACCTTAATTGGATTAGAATAAGCCTAGGGAGGACGAAAATGACCTAAATGTTCAACCAATGACACGAAATCACATATTGGATGCACAAGATTGGTTAAAAACCCTAATTGGATTAGAATAAGCCTAGGGAGGACGAAAATGACCTAAATGTTCAACCAATGACAAAAAATCACATATTGGATGCACAAGATTGGTTAAAAACCCTAATTGCTTAGGATAAGCCTAGGGAGGACGAAAATGACTTAAATGTTCAACCAATGACACAATGACACAAAATCACATATTGGATGCACAAGATTGGTTAAAAACCCTAATTGGATTAGAATAAGCCTAGGGAGGACGAAAATGACCTAAATGTTCAACCAATGACACAAAATCACATATTGGATGCACAAGATTGGTTAAAAACCCTCATTGGATTAGAATAAGCCTAGGGAGGACGAAAATGACCTAAATGTTCAACCAATGACACAAAATCACATATTGGATGCACAAGATTGGTTAAAAACCCTAATTGGATTAGAATAAGCCTAGGGAGGACGAAAATGACCTAAATGTTCAACCAATGACACAAAATGACACAAAATCACATATTGGATGCACAAGATTGGTTAAAAACCCTAGTTGGATTATAATAAGCCTAGGGAGGACGAAAATGACCTAAATGTTCAACCAATGACACAAAATCACATATTGGATGCACAAGATTGGTTAAAAACCCTAATTGGATTAGAATAAGCCTAGGGAGGACGAAAATGACCTAAATGTTCAACCAATGACACAAAATGACACAAAATCACATATTGGATGCACAAGATGGGTTAAAAACCCTAATTGGATTAGAATAAACCTAGGGTGGACGAAAATGACCTAAATGTTCAACCAATGACACAAAATCACATATTGGATGCACAAGATTGGTTAAAAACCCTAATTGGATTAGAATAAACCTAGGGTGGACGAAAATGACCTAAATGTTCAACCAATGACACAAAATCACATATTGGATGCACAAGATTGGTTAAAAACCCTAATTGGATTAGAATAAGCCTAGGGAGGACGAAAATGACCTAAATGTTCAACCAATGACACAAAATGACACAAAATCACATATTGGATGCAAAAGATTGGTTAAAAACCCTAATTGGATTGGAATAAGCCTAGGGAGGACGAAAATGACCTAAATGTTCAACCAATGACAAAAAATCACATATTGGATGCACAAGATTGGTTAAAAACCCTAATTGGTTAGGATAAGCCTAGGGAGGACGAAAATGACCTAAATGTTCAACCAATGACACAATGACACAAAATCACATATTGGATGCACAAGATTGGTTAAAAACCCTAATTGGATTAGAATAAGCCTAGGGAGAACGAAAATGACCTAAATGTTCAACCAATGACACAAAATCACATATTGGATGCACAAGATTGGTTAAAAACCCTAATTGGATTAGAATAAGCCTAGGGAGGACGAAAATGAGTTAAATGTTCAATCAATGACACAAAATGACACAAAATCACATATTGGATGCACAAGATTGGTTAAAAACCCTAATTGGATTAGAATAAGCCTAGGGAGAACGAAAATGACCTAAATGTTCAACCAATGACACAAAATGACACAAAATCACATATTGGATGCACAAGATTGGTTAAAAACCCTAATTGGATTAGAATAAGCCTAGGGACGACGAAAATGACCTAAATGTTCAACCAATGACACAAAATCACATATTGGATGCACAAGATTGGTTAACAATCGTAATTGGATTAGAATATGCCTAGGGAGGACGAAAATGACCTAAATGTTCAACCAATGACACAAAATGACACAAAATCACATATTGGATGCACAAGATTGGTTAAAAACCCTAATTGGATTAGAATAAGCCTAGGGAGGACGAAAATGACCTAAATGTTCAACCAATGACACAAAATCACATATTGGATGCACAAGATTGGTTAAAAACCCTAGTTGGATTAGAATAAGCCTAGGGATGACGAAAATGACCTAAATGTTCAACCAATGACACAAAATCACATATTGGATGCACAAGATTGGTTAAAAACCCTAATTGGATTAGAATAAGCCAAGGTAGGACGAAAATGACCTAAATGTTCAACCAATGACACAAAATCACATATTGGATGCACAAGATTGGTTAAAAACCCTAATTGGATTAGAATAAGCCTAGGGAGGACGAAAATGACCTAAATGTTCAACCAATGACACAATATCACATAATGGATGCACAAGATTGGTTAAAAACCCTAATTGGATTAGAATAAGCCTAGGGAGGACGAAAATGACCTAAATGTTCAACCAATGACACAAAATCACATATTGGATGCACAAGATTGGTTAAAAACCCTAATTGGATTAGAATAATCCTAGGGAGGACGAAAATGACCTAAATGTTCAACCAATGACACAAAATCACATATTGGATGCACAAGATTGGTTAAAAACCCTAATTGGATTAGCATAAGCCTAGGGAGGACGAAAATGACCTAAATGTTCAACCAAAGACACAAAATCACATATTAAATGCACAAGATTGGTTAAAAACCCTAATTGGATTAGAATAAGCCTAGGGAGAACGAAAATGACCTAAATGTTCAACCAATGACACAAAATGACACAAAATCACATATTGGATGCACAAGATTGGTTAAAAACCCTAATTGGATTAGAATAAGCCTAGGGAGCACGAAAATGACCTAAATGTTCAACCAATGACACAAAATGACACAAAATCACATTTTGGATGCACAAGATTGGTTAAAAAACCTAATTGGATTAGAATAAGCCTAGGGAGGACGAAAATGAGTTAAATGTTCAATCAATGACACAAAATAACACAAAATCACATATTGGATGCACAAGATTGGTTAAAAACCCTAATTGGATTAGAATAAGCCTAGGGAGAACGAAAATGACCTAAATGTTCAACCAATGACACAAAATGACACAAAATCACATATTGGATGCACAAGATTGATTAAAAACCTTAATTGGATTAGAATAAGCCTAGGGAGGACGAAAACGACCTAAATGTTCAACCAATGACACGAAATCACGTATTGGATGCACAAGATTGGTTAAAAACCCTAATTGGATTAGAATAAGCCTAGGGAGGACGAAAATGACCTAAATGTTCAACCAATGACAAAAAATCACATATTGGATGCACAAGATTGGTTAAAAACCCTAATTAGTTAGGATAAGCCTAGGGAGGACGAAAATGACCTAAATGTTCAACCAATGACACAATGACACAAAATCACATATTAGATGCACAAGATTGGTTAAAAACCCTAATTGGATTAGAATAAGCCTAGGGAGAACGAAAATAACCTAAATGTTCAACCAATGACACAAAATCACATATGGGATGCACAAGATTGGTTAAAAACCCTAATTGGATTAGAATAAGCCTACGGAGGACGAAAATGACCTAAATGTTTAACCAATGACACAAAATCACATATTGGATGCACAAGATTGGTTAAAAACACTAATTGGATTAGAATAAGCCTAGGGAGGACGAAAATGACCTAAATGTTCAACCAATGACACAAAATGACACAAATCACCTATTGGATGCAAAAGATTGGTTAAAAACCCTAATTGGATTAGAATAAGCCTAGGGAGGACGAAAATGACCTAAATGCTCAACCAATGACAAAAAATCACATATTGGATGCACAAGATTGGTTAAAAACCCTAATTGGTTAGGATAAGCCTAGGGAGGACGAAAATGACCTAAATGTTCAACCAATGACACAATGACACAAAATCACATATTAGATGCACAAGATTGGTTAAAAACCCTAATTGGATTAGAATAAGCCTAGGGAGGACGAAAATGACCTAAATGAAACAAAATGACACAAAATGACAAAAAATCAGATATTGGATGCACAAGATTGGTTAAAAATCCTAATTGGATTAGAATAAGCCTAGGGAGAATGAAAATGACCTAAATGTTCAACCAATGACACAAAATGACACAAAATCACATATTGGATGCACAAGATTGGTTAAAAACCCTAATTGGATTAGAATAAGCCTAGGGAGGACGAAAATGACCTAAATGTTCAACCAATGACAGAAAATGACACAAAATCACATATTGGATGCACAAGATTGGTTAAAAACCCTAATTGGATTAGAATAAGCCTAGGGAGAACGAAAATGACCTAAATGTTCAACCAATGACACAAAATCACATATTGGATGCACAAGATTGGTTAAAAACCCTAATTGGATTAGAATAAGCCTAGGGAGGACAAAAATGACCTAAATGTTCAACCAATGACACAAAATGACAGAAAATCATATATTGGATGCACAAGATTGGTTAAAAACCCTAATTGGATTAGAATAAGCCTAGGGAGGACGAAAATGACCTAAATGTTCAACCAATGACACAAAATGACACAAAATCACATATTGGATGCACAAGATTGATTAAAAACCCTAATTGGATTAGAATAAGCCTAGGGAGGACGAAAATGACCTAAATGTGCAACCAATGACACAAAATCACATATTGGATGCACAAGATTGGTTAAAAACCCTAAATGGATTAGAATAAGCCTATGGAGGACGAAAATGACCTAAATGTTCAACCAATGACACAAAATGACACAAAATCACATATTGGATGCACAAGATTGGTTAAAAACCCTAATTGGATTAGAATAAGCCTAGGGAGGACGAAAATGACCTAAATGTTCAACCAATGACACAAAATGACACAAAATCACATATTGGATGCACAAGATTGGTTAAAAACCCTAATTGGATTAGAATAACCCTAGGGAGGACGAAAATGACCTCAATGTTCATCCAATGACACAAAATGACACAAAATCCCACATTGGATGCACAAGATTGGTTAAAAACCCTAATTGGATTAGAATAAGTCTAGGGAGGACGAAAATGACCTAAATGTTCAACCAATGACACAAAATCACATATTGGATGCACAAGATTGGTTAAAATTCCTAATTGGATTAGAATAAGCCTAGGGAGGACGAAAATGACCTTAATGTACAACCAATGACACAAAATGACACAAAATGACATATTGGATGCACAAGATTGGTTAAAAACCCTAATTGGATTTGAATAAGCCTAGGGAGGACGAAAATGACCTAAATGTTCAACCAATGACACAAAATCACATATTGGATGCACAAGATTGGTTAAAAACCCTAATTGGATTAGAATAAGCCTTTGGAGGACGAAAATGACCTAAATGTTCAACCAATGACACAAAATGACACAAAATCGCATATTGGATGCACAAGATTGGTTAAAAACCCTAATTGGATTAGAATAAGCCTAGGGAGGACGAAAATGACCTCAATGTTCAACCAATGACACAACATGACATATTGGATGCACAAATTGGTTAAAAACCCTAATTGGATTAGAATAAGCCTAGGGAGGACGAAAATGACCTAAATGTTCAACCAATGACACAAAATCACATATTGGATGCACAAGATTGGTTAAAAACCCTAATTGGATTAGAAAAAGCCTAGGGAGGACGAAAATAACCTAAATGTTCAACCAATGACACAAAATGACACAAAATCACATATTGGATGCACAAGATTGGTTAAAAACACTAATTGGATTAGAATAAGCCTAGGGAGGACGAAAATGACCTAAATGTTCAACCAATGACACAAAATCACATATTGGATGCACAAGATTGGTTAAAAACCCTAATTTTATTAGAATAAGCCTAGGGAGGACGAAAATGACCTAAATGTTCAACCAATGACACAAAATGACACAAAATCACATATTGGATGCACAAGATTGGTTAAAAACCCTAATTGGATTAGAATAAGCCTAGGGAGGACGAAAATGACCTAAATGTTCAACCAATAACCCAAAATGACACAAAATCGCATATTGGATGCACAATATTGGTTAAAAACCCTAATTGGATTAGAATAAGGCTCGGGAGGACGAAAATGACCTAAATGTTCATCCAATCGTACAAAATCACATATTGGATGCACTAGATTGGTTAAAAACCCTAATTGGATTAGGATAAGCCTAGGGAGGACGAAAATGACCTAAATGTTCAACCAATGACACAAAGTCACATATTGGATGCACAAGATTGGTTAAAAACCCGAATTGGATTAGAAAAAGCCTAGCGAGGACGAAAATGACCTAAATGTTCAACCAATGACACAAAATCACATATTGGATGCACAAGATTGGTTAAAAACCCTAATTGGATTAGAATAAGCCTAGGGAGGACGAAAATGACCTAAATGTTCAACCAATGACACAAAATGACACAAAATCACATATTGGATGCACAAGATTGGTTAAAAATCTTAATTGGATTAGAATAAGCCTAGGGAGGACGAAAATGACCTAAATGTTCAACCAATGACACAGAATGACACAAAATCACATATTGGATGCACAAGATTGGTTAAAAACCATAATTGGATTAGAATAAGCCTAGGGAGGACGAAAATGAGCTAAATGTTCAAACAATGACACAAAATGACACAAAATCACATAATTGATGCACAAGATTGGTTAAAAACCATAATTGGATTAGAATAAGCCTAGGGAGGACGAAAATGACCTAAATGTTCAACCAATGACACAAAATGACACAAAATCACATATTGGATGCACAAGATTGGTTAAAAACCCAAATTGGATTAGAATAAGCCTAGGGAGGACAAAAATGACCTAAATGTTGAACCATTGACACAAAATGACACAAAATCACATATTGGATGCACAAGATTGGTTAAAAACCCTAATTGGATTAGAATAAGCCTAGGGAGGACGAAAATGACCTAAATGTTCAACCAATGACACAAAATCACATATTGGATGCACAAGATTGGTTAAAAACCCTAATTGGATTAGAATAAGCCTAGGGAGGACGAAATTGACCTAAAAGTTCAACCAATGACACAAAATCACATATTGGATGCACAAGATTGGTTAAAAACCCTAATTGGATTAGAATAAGCCTAGGGAGGACGAAAATGACCTAAATGATCAACCAATAACACAAAATGACACAAAATCACATATTGGATGCACATGATTGGTTAAAAACCATAATTGGATTAGAATAAGTCTAGGGAGGACGAAAATGACCTAAATGTTCAACCAATGACACAAAATGACACAAAATCACATATTGGATGCACAAGATTGGTTAAAAACCCTAATTGGATTAGAATAAGCCTAGGGAGGACGAAAATGACCTAAATGTTCAACCAATGACACAAAATCACATATTGGATGCACAAGATTGGCTAAAAACCCTAATTGGATTATAATAAGCCTAGGGAGGACGAAAATAACCTAAATGTTCAACCAAGGACACAAAATCACATATTGGATGCACAAGATTGGTTAAAAACCCTAATTGGATTAGAATAAGCCTAGGGAGGACGAAAATGACCTAAATGTTCAACCAATGACACAAAATGACACAAAATCACATATTGGATGCACAAGATTGGTTAAAAACCCTAATTGGATTAGAATAAGCCTAGGGAGGACGAAAATGACCTAAATGTTCAACCAATGACACAAAATCACATATTGGATGCACAAGATTGGTTAAAAATCCTAATTGGATTAGAATAGACCTAGGGAGGACGCAAATGACCTAAATGTTCAACAAATGACACAAAATCACATATTGGATGCACAAGATTGGTTAAAAACCCTAATTGGATTAGAATAAGCCTAGGGAGGACGAAAATGACCTAAATGTTCAACCAATGACACATAATGACACAAAATCACATATTGGATAGACAAGATCGGTTAAAAATCCTAATTGGATTAAAATAGGGCTATGGAGGACGAAAATGACCTAAATGATAAACCAATGACACAAAATCACATATTGGATGCACAAGATTGGTTAAAAACCCTAATTGGATTAGAATAAGCCTAGGGAGGACAAAAATGACCCAAATGTTCAACCAATGACACAAAATGACACAAAATCACATATTGGATGCACAAGATTGGTTAAAAACCCTAATTGGATTAGAATAAGCCTAGGGAGGACGAAAATGACCTAAATGTTCAACCAATGACACAAAATGACACAAAATCACATATTGGATGCACAAGATAGGTTAAAAACCCTAATTGGATGAGAATAAGCCAAGGGAGGCAAAAATGACCTAAATGTTCAACCAATGACACAAAACTACATATTGGATGCACAAAATTGGCTAAAAACCCTAATTCGATTAGAATAAGCATAGGGAGGACGAAAATGACCTAAATGTTCAACCAATGACACAAAATGACAGAAAATCACATATTGGATGCACAAGATTGGTTAAAAACCCTAATTGGATTAGAATAAGCGTAGGGAGAACGAAAATGAGCTAAATGTTCAACCAATGACACAAAATGACACAAAATCACATATTGGATGCACAAGATTGGTTAAAAACCCTAATTGGATTAGAATAAGCCTAGGGAGGACGAAAATGACCTAAATGTTCAACCAATGACACAAAATGACACAAAATCACATATTGGATGCACAAGATTGGTTAAAAATCCTAATTAGATTAAAATAACCCTAGGGAGGACGAAAATGACCTAAATGTTCAACCAATGACACAAAATGACACAAAATCACATATTGGATGCACAGGATTCGTGAAAAACCCTAATTGGATTAGAATAAGCCTGGGGAGGACGAAAATGACCTAAATGTTCAACCAATGACACAAAATGACACAAAATCACATATTGGATGCACAAGATTGGTTAAAAACCCTAATTGGATTAGAATAAGCCTAGGGAGGACGAAAATGACCTAAATGTTCAACCAATGACACAAAATGACACAAAATCACATATTGGATGCACAAGATTGGTTAAAAACCCTAATTGGCGTAGAATAAGCCAAGGGAGGACGAAAATGACCTAAATGTTCAACCAATGACACAAAATGACACAAAATCACATATTGGATGCACAAGATTGGTTAAAAACCCTAATTGGATTAGAATAAGCCTAGGGAGGACGAAAATGACCTAAATGTTCAACCAATGACACAAAATGACACAAAATCACATATTGGATGCACAAGATTGGTTAACAACTTTAATTGGATTAGAATAAGCCTAGGGAGGACGAAAATGACGTAAATGTTCAACCAATGACACAAAATGACACAAAATCACATATTGGATGCACAAGATTGGTTAAAAACCCTAACTCGATTAGAATAAGCCTAAGGAGGACGATAATGACCTAAATGTTCAACCAATGACACAAAATGACACAAAATCACATATTGGATGCACAAGATTGGTTAAAAACCCTAATTGGATTAGAATAAGCCTAGGGAGGACGAAAATGACCTAAATGTTCAACCAATGACACAAAATCACATATTGGATGCACAAGATTGGATAAAAACCCTAATTAAATTAGAATAAGCCTAGGGAGGACGAAAATGACCTAAATGTTCAACCAATGACACAAAATGACTTATTGGATGCACAACATTGTTTAAAACCCCTAATTGGATTAGAATAAGCCTAGGGAGGACGAAAATGACCTAAATGTTCAACCAATGACACAAAATGACACAAAATCACATATTGGATGCACAAGATTGGTTAAAAACCCTAATTGGATTAGAATAAGCCTAGGGAGGACGAAAATGACCTAAATGTTCAACCAATGACACAAAATGACACAAAATCACATATTGGATGCACAAGATTGGTTAAAAACCCTAATTGGATTAGAATAAGCCTAGGGAGGACGAAAATGACCTAAATGTTCAACCAATGACACAAAACAACACATAATCACATATTGGATGCACAAGATTGGTTAAAAACCCTAATTGGATTAGAATAAGCCTGTGGAGGACGAAAATGACCTAAATGTTCAACCAATGACACAAAATCACATATTGGACGCACAAGATTGGTTAAAAACGCTAATTGGATTAGAATAAGCCTAGGGAGGACGAAAATGACCTAAATTTTCAACCAATGACACCAAATCACATATTGGATGCACAAGATTGGTTAAAAACCCTAATTGGATTAGAATAAGCCTAGGGAGGACGAAAATGACCTAAATGTTCAACCAATGACACAAAATGACACAAAATCACATATTGGATGCACAAGATTGGTTAAAAACCCTAATTGGATTAGAATAAGCCTAGGGAGGACGAAAATGACCTAAATGTTCAACCAATGACACAAAAGGACACAAAATCACATATTGGAAGCACAAGATTGGTTAAAAACCCTAATTGGATTACAATAAGCCTAGGGAGGACGAAAATGACCTAAATGTTTAACCAATGACACAAAATGGCACAAAATCACATATTGGATGCACAAGGTATGTTAAAAACCTAATTGGATTAGAATAAGCCTAAGGAGGACGAAAATGACCTAAATGTTCAACCAATGACACAAAATGACACAAAATAACATATTGGATCCACAAGATTGGTTAAAAACCCTAATTGGATTAGAATAAGCTTAGGGAGGACGAAAATGACCTAAATGTTCAACCAATGACACAAAATGACACAAAATCACATATTGGATGCACAAGATTGGTTAAAAACCCTAATTGGATTAGAATAAGCCTAAGGAGGACGAAAATGAACTAAATGTTCAACCAATGACACAAAATGACACAAAATCACATATTGGATGCACAAGATTGGTTAAAAACCCTAATTGGATTAGAATAATCCAAAGGAGGACGAAAATGACCTAAATGTTCAACCAATGACACAAAATGACACAAAATCACATATTGGATGCACAAGATTGGTTAAAAACCCTAATTGGATTAGAATAAGCCTAGGGAGGACGAAAATGACCTAAATGTTCAACCAATGACACAAAATGACACAAAATCACATATTGGATGCACAAGATTGGTTAAAAACCCTAATTGGGTTAGAATAAGCCTAGGGAGGACGAAAATGACCTAAATGTTCAACCAATGACACAAAATGACACAAAATCACATATTGGATTTACAAGATTGGTTAAAAACCCTAATTGGATTAGAATAAGCCTAGGGAAGACGAAAATGACCTAAATGTTCGACCAATGACACAAAATCACATATTGGATGCACAAGATTGGTTAAAACCCCTAATTGGATTAGAATAAGCCTAGGTAGGACGAAAATGACCTAAATGTTCAACCAATGACACAAAATGATACAAAATCACATATTGGATGCACAAGATTGGTTAAAAACCCTAATGGGATTAGAATAAGCCTAGGGAGAACGAATATGACCTAAATGTTCAACCAATGACACAAAGTCACATATTGGATGCACAAGATTGGTTAAAAACCCTTATTGGATTAGAATAAGCCTAGGGAGGACGAAAATGACCTAAATGTTCAACCAATTATACAAAATCACATATTGGATGCACAAGATTGGTTAAAAACCCTAACTGGGTTAGAATAAGCCTAGGGAGGACGAAAATGACCTAAATGTTCAACCAATGACACAAAATGACACAAAATCACATATTGGATGCACAAGATTGGTTAAAAACCCTAATTGGATTAGAATAAGCCTAGGGAGGACGAAAATGACCTAAATGTTCAACCAATGACACAAAATGACACAAAATCACATATTGGATGCACAAGATTGGTTAAAAACCCTTATTGGATTAGAATAAGCCAAGGGAGGACGAAAATGACCTAAATGTTCAACCAATGACACAAAATGACACAAAATCACATATTGGATGCACAAGATTGGTTAAAAACCCTAATTGGATTAGAATAAGCCTAGGGAGGACGAAAATGACCTAAATGTTCAACCAATGACACAAAATGACACAAAATCACATATTGGATGCACAAGATTGCTTAAAAACCCTAATTGGATTAGAATAAGCCTAGGGTGGACGAAAATGACCTAAATGTTCAACCAATGACACAAAATGACACAAAATCACATATTGGATGCAAAAGATTGGTTAAAAACCCTAATTGGATTAGAATAAGCCTAGGGAGGACGAAAATGACCTAAATGTTCAACCAATGACACAAAATCACATTTTGGATCCACAAGATTGGTTAAAAACCCTAATTGCATTAGAATAAGCCTAGGGAGGACGAAAATGAGTTAAATGTTCAACCAATGACACAAAATGACACAAAATCACATATTGGATGCA
>JBBPBQ010000044.1:11180-69309 GCA_037974755.1 Cicer yamashitae | reverse complement strand
CAAATTTCTTACTAATTCAGTCTACTACTTTAATTAAAACTAATATTAAAATTTGATAACACATAAAATCAGCCTTCATTCCTTAGCTTCTTCAATTTGGATTAAGCAATTGACTATCTTGGGCTTCAAGTCTTCATGAGTTGTACTTGTTTCAAATAAAGTGGTTATCAAGTTATTTAGAACCTCCTTTGCCTTCTTTGACCTTGCTCTTGTCATTGGAGTTCCAAGACCTTGAATATCTTCTATGCTTCCTTCCTTTGTTATGCATTCTAGTTCCTCATCATTCCCTCCTTCTTGAACTGAATTTGCCCTCAAATTGCAATCTTCTTCATCTGCATCATACGGAGACAAATCAGCCACATTAAAAGTAGGACTAACACCATACTCACCTGGAAGATCTATTTTGTAGGCATTATCATTAATTTTGGACAGCACTTGAAAAGGTCCATCGCCCCTTGGTTGAACCTTAGATTTTCTTTGAGAAGGAAACCTTTCCTTCCTTAAATGAACCCAAACCCAATCACCTGGCTCAAATACAACCTTTTTCCTTCCTTTATTAGCTTGTCGAGCATAACTATCCACTTTCTTTTCAATTTGTGCCTTTACCTTCTCATGTAATTTTTGAACATATTCAGCCTTAGCGTTCCCATCCTTATGAATTAGAATAGAACTACTTGGCAAAGACATTAAATCAAGAGGAGTGAGAGGGTTAAAACCATAAACAATTTCAAAGGGAGAATAACGAGTAGTGCTATGAACAACTCTATTGTATGCAAACTCAACGTGGGGCAAACATTCTTCCCAAGACTTAATATTCTTTTGGATTACAGCCCTTAGAAGAGAAGAAAGAGTTCGATTTACTACCTCAGTTTGGCCATCAGTTTGTGGGTGGCAAGTAGTGGAAAAGAGAAGTTTAGTTCCAAGCTTACCCCAAAGTGTCCTCCAAAAGTGACTAATGAATTTAGTGTCTCGATCACTCACAATGCTTCTAGGTACACCATGAAGTCTAACTACTTCTTTAAAGAACAAATCTGCCACGTGACAAGCATCATCCACTTTTCTACAAGCTATGAAGTGAGCCATCTTAGAGAATCTGTCCACCACCACAAAAATTGAATCTTTTCCGCTTTTAGACCGAGGAAGACCTAAAACAAAATCCATAGAAATATCAATCCAAGGGGAGTTAGGTATTGGTAAAGGAGTATACAAACCATGAGGCATAACTTTGGACTTAGATTTCTTACAAACAATGCATCTTTCACACAATTTGCGTACATCACGTTTCATGTGTGGCCAATAAAAATGTTCATGCAGCATGTCTAAAGTCTTTTGTACTCCAAAATGTCCCATTAATCCCCCCTCATGTGCTTCCTTCACAAGTAAATCCCTAATGGAACTTTTAGGCAGACATAACCTCTTTTCTTTGAACAAATAGTCATGATGTTTAAAATACCCATTTTGGGCAGCATGCACACAAGATCTATATATTTGAGAAAATTCAGGATCATGTTCATACAATTCCTTAATTACCTCAAAACCAATAAACTTAGTTTCAAGAGTAGAGAACAAAACATACCTTCTTGAAAGTGCATCAGCAACAACATTTGACTTACCTTTTTTTATGCTTGATCACGTACTGAAATTGCTCAAGAAATTCAACCCACTTGGCATGTCTCTTGTTGAGCTTACCTTGACTCTTTAAATACTTCAATGATTCGTGATCACTATGGATTACAAATTCCTTTGGTAAAAGGTAGTGCTGCCATGTTTGTAATGCTCTCACTAATGCATACAACTCTTTGTCATAGGTAGGATAATTAAGAACAGCACCATTAAGTTTCTCACTAAAATAAGCAATGGGATGCCCCTCTTGCATCAAAACAGCCCCTATCCCCACATTTGATGCATCACATTCAATTTCAAAGGATTTAGAGAAATTGGGCAATGAAAGAATAGGTGCATGAGTCAATTTTTCTTTAAGGGTAGAAAATGCTTGTTCTTGTTTTTCACCCCATTTAAATCCCACATTCTTTTTAATCACTTCATTTAAAGGTGCAGCTAATGTACTAAAATCTTTAACAAACCTCCTATAGAAACTAGCTAAGCCATGGAAGCTTCTTACCTCGTTAACATTCTTAGGAGTTGGCCATTCTTGGATAGCTTTCACCTTCTCTTGATCAACCTGCACTCCCTGGGAGCTAATAACAAAACCAAGAAAAACTACATGATTTGTATATAAAACACATTTTTCCATGTTTGCATATAATTTCTCACGCCTAAGAGCTTCCAACACACTTCTCAAATGCAAAAGATGATCATCATAAGATTTGCTATAAATCAAAATGTCATCAAAGTAGACCACAACAAATTTCCCTAGAAACTCCCTTAACACATGGTTCATCAACCTCATGAAAGTGCTTGGTGCATTTGTTAATCCAAAGGGCATGACTAACCATTCATACAAGCCATATTTTGTTTTAAAGGCTGTTTTCCATTCATCTCCTTCTTTAATCCTAATTTGATGATATCCACTTTTAAGATCAATTTTTGAAAACACACAAGAACCATGCAATTCATCCAACAAATCATCTAATCTAGGAATGGGATGTCTATACTTTACCGTGATATTATTGATGGCTCTACAATCAGTGCACATCCTCCAAGTCCCATCTTTCTTAGGCACAAGAATAACGGGGACTGCACATGGACTTAGGCTTTCTTGCACCCATCCCTTTTGCATCAACTCTTCAACTTGCCTTTGGATTTCTTTGGTCTCTTGGGGGTTAGCCCTATATGTCGGCCTGTTGGGCAATGAAGCACCTGGAATGAGATCAATTTGATGTTCTATACCTCTTATAGGTGGTAGGCCTTGAGGGACCTCTTTGGGAATTACATCTTCAAAATCCTGCAACAAAGAAACAACTTCACTAGGAAAAGAATTAGTAAAACCTGCAACCTTTAAGTCACTTTCCTTGCTCAAAAGCAATAGCATTGGCTTTTTTAATTGCATAGCCTTTTTCACCTCTTTTTCTTTTATGAACAAGTTTTGTGTTTTTCTCTCTTTCTTTTCACTCTCTTTTTCTTTTCCCTCTTTATTTTGACTCTTTGTTTCTTTTCTCTCTTTTTTTTCACTTTCTTTTTCTTTTCTCTCTTTTTTTCTTTTCTCTCTCATTTTTGATTCATCCTCACCAACCTCTCTTGGAGACAAAGGAGCAAGAGTAATTTTACGTTCTTTATGTACAAAAGAGAACTTATTTGTAAAACCATCATGATTGCTTTTCTTATCATACTGCCATGGCCTTCCAAGAAGTAAATGACAAGCCTCCATTGGCACTACATCACATATAACTGTATCCTCATACTTCCCAATAGAAAAATTCACCTCCACTTGCTCACTCACAATCTGCTCGCCTTCCTCACTGAGCCATTGAAGTTTGTATGGTTCTGGGTGGGATTTAGTCACCAGGTTCATTTTTGACACCATTCTTGCACTTGCAACATTAGTGCAACTTCCTCCATCTATAATTAAAGAACATAACTTACCTTGGATGAGACATCGAGTATGAAAAATATTCTTCCTTTGTGTTTCATCCAAGTCTCTTGGTTGGCTGCCCAACATTCTCCTAACCATGAACAAGTCTCCTCCCTCAGCAACTTCTTCCTCATTCTCTTCATCACTAGATGTAGCAGATTCAGAAGATGATCCACTAGTAATATCTCCATTCTCCTTAAGCAGCATGGTCTTCTTAGTTGGACATTCAGAAGCTATGTGACCTCTCCCCAAGCATCTGAAACATTTAATTTCACTACTTTTTGTTTTCTTATGAGCATCATTGGATTTTTTTGGATGAATTAAAATTTCTCTAATGAGAATTGTGAGTGAGTTAGGTCTCCTCTTTAAGTTCTTGGATTAGAACTTGTTTGAGTCTTATCAATGGCTTCCTTACCATTGTGGCGATTCTTCATTGGCTTATCAATCATCCTTGATTGTGGCGCCTTCTTCATCTTCTCAGCCTAATCCATCTTTTGTTTTTTTTTTATTTATAATTTTCAGTTTCCTTTACATCAAACACTAATACACAAATTGTACCGATTTTTGTGTTCAGCAATATGTGATCATATCTCGAGTTCTAGAAACTTGTTTTCGGTGATTCAACAGCCTAACTTGCGTTTCGGAACGTCATCTTTCATCTCGTTTTGGAATCGGCCGATTCGGAGTTTCCTAGCTCTGTTTATCGCAATCTCCAGCAAAACACGGTTTTGGATCCAATTTGTAAGTTTCCAACCTAGAACGATCCTTATAGTGATTCATGAGAAATAGGATCATATCAAAAACCCTAATTGGATTAGAATAAGCCTAGGGAGGACGAAAATGACCTAAATGTTGAACCATTGACACAAAATGACACAAAATCACATATTGGATGCACAAGATTGGTTAAAAACCCTAATTGGATTAGAATAAGCCTAGGGAGGACGAAAATGACCTAAATGTTCAACCAATGACACAAAATCACATATTGGATGCACAAGATTGGTTAAAAACCCTAATTGGATTAGAATAAGCCTAGCAAGGACGAAAATGACCTAAATGTTCAACCAATGACACAAAATGACACAAAATCACATATTGGATGCACAAGATTGGTTAAAAACCCTAATTGGATTAGAATAAGCCTAGGGAGGACAAAAATGACCTAAATGTTCAACCAATGACACAAAATCACATATTGGATGCACAAGATTGGTTAAAAACCCTAATTGGATTAGAATAAGCCTAGGGAGGACGAAAATGACCTAAATGTTCAACCAATGACACAAAATGACACAAAATCACATATTGGATGCACAAGATTGGTTAAAAACCCTAATATGATTAGAATAAGCCTAGGGAGGATGAAAATGACCTAAATGTTCAACCAATGACACAAAATCACATATTGGATGCACAAGATTGGTTAAAAACCCTAATTGGATTAGAATAAGCCTAGGGAGGACGAAAATGACCTAAATGTTCAACCAATGACACAAAATGACACAAAATCACATATTGGATGCACAAGATTGGTTAAAAACCCTAAATGGATTAGAATAAGCCTAGTGATATGATCCTATTTCTCATGAATCACTATAAGGATCGTTCTAGGTTGGAAACTTACAAATTGGAACGAAAATCGCGTATTGCTGGAGAACGCAATAAACAGAGCTACGAAACTCCGAATCGGCCGATTCCAAAACGAGGTGAAAGATGACGTTCCGAAACGCAAGTTAGGATGTTGAATCGCCGAAAACAAGTTTGTAGAACTCGAGATATGATTGCAGGTTATTGAACACGAAAATTGGCACAATTTGTGAATTAGGGTTTGATGTAAAGGAAACCGAAAATTATAAAGAAACAAAATATGGATTAGGTTGAGAAGATGAAGAAGGCGCCACAATCAAGGATGATTGATAAGCCAATGAAGAATCGCCACAATGGTAAGGAAGCCATTGATAAGACTCAAACAAGTTCTAATCCAAGAACTCAAAGAGGAGACCTAACTCACTCACAAATCTCATTAGAGAAATTTTTAATTCATTCCCAAAAAAAATTCTAAAGATGGTAATAAAGTTATATCTTTTGAAGTTGTCATTCATAGCCAAATTTACCTTCTTTGGATTGAAATTTGTGGCAAACAATATGTTACTTTGTATTTGCAAAGCCTTCAAAGCAAGTTGAGTTTCTTGAACATTCTCTTCATCACAAAAAAATGGTGACTCAATAATTTCCTTGTAAGCATCCTTTTGAGGAACCTTTGAATAATCATCTTCAAACACTAACATTGCTTCATTTACCTCACTCTCTTGTTTAAAGAGACCTTCAATTTTACCATCATCTTTCTCTTTACTTTCAATTTCAATATATTGATGACATTCCTCATTTGGAGACACTTCTTCAAACACTTGCAATAGAGAATTATCAAAATTAGACAAATAGTTGGAGTCAATTTCTCGCCCTTTGTCTCTCAAATATTTCTCCTCTTCTTCTTTCTTTTCTTTGATTTTCTCTTTCTCTCTCAAGGCTAGCTTCTCTACTTTTCTTGCCTGTTTTGCATATCCATTTTCGTATAGATATTTCACATACTCCGGATCCAATACAAAATCTCGAATATATTGAGGATATGACATACTTAGGAATTTTGTCAAACAGGTAGTGTGCAATAATTTTAACAACACAATTTTTTTTTTTTTTAATTTGCAGCAACACACAAATTAAATAATGATAGCAATTCAAACAAAGCAACACAACTAGCAATTTATGTTTACCAAAAAAAATGCATAAATTTTTTTTTTTTACTCAATTCCAAACCTAGAGACAAGCTCTGATACCAAATGATATGATCCTATTTCTCATGAATCACTATAAGGATCGTTCTAGGTTGGAAACTTACAAATTGGATCCAAAACCGCGTATTGCTGGAGATTGCGATAAACAGAGCTAGGAAACTCCGAATCGGCCGATTCCAAAACGAGATGAAAGATGACGTTCCGAAACGCAAGTTAGGCTGTTGAATCACCGCGTATTCATGAGAAATAGGATCATATCAAAGTCCCATCTTTCTTAGGCACAAGAATAACGGGGACTGCACATGGACTTAGGCTTTCTTGCACCCATCCCTTTTGCATCAACTCTTCAACTTGCCTTTGGATTTCTTTGGTCTCTTGGGGGTTAGCCCTATATGCCGGCCTGTTGGGCAATGAAGCACCTGGAATGAGATCAATTTGATGTTCTATACCTCTTATAGGTGGTAGGCCTTGAGGGACCTCTTTGGGAATTACATCTTCAAAATCCTGCAACAAAGAAACAACTTCACTAGGAAAAGAATTAGTAAAACCTGCAACCTTTAAGTCACTTTCCTTGCTCAAAAGCAATAGCATTGGCTTTTTTAATTGCATAGCCTTTTTCACCTCTTTTTCTTTTATGAACAAGTTTTGTGTTTTTCTCTCTTTCTTTTCACTCTCTTTTTCTTTTCCCTCTTTCTTTTGACTCTTTGTTTCTTTTCTCTCTTTTTTTTCACTTTCTTTTTCTTTTCTCTCTTTTTTTCTTTTCTCTCTCATTTTTGATTCATCCTCACCAACCTCTCTTGGAGACAAAGGAGCAAGAGTAATTTTACGTTCTTTATGTACAAAAGAGAACTTATTTGTAAAACCATCATGATTGCTTTTCTTTTCATACTGCCATGGCCTTCCAAGAAGTAAATGACAAGCCTCCATTGGCACTACATCACATATAACTGTATCCTCATACTTCCCAATAGAAAAATTCACCTCCACTTGCTCACTCACAATCTGCTCGCCTTCCTCACTGAGCCATTGAAGTTTGTATGGTTCTGGGTGGGATTTAGTCACCAGGTTCATTTTTGACACCATTCTTGCACTTGCAACATTAGTGCAACTTCCTCCATCTATAATTAAAGAACATAACTTACCTTGGATGAGACATCGAGTATGAAAAATATTCTTCCTTTGTGTTTCATCCAAGTCTCTTGATTGGCTGCCCAACATTCTCCTAACCATGAACAAGTCTCCTCCCTCAGCAACTTCTTCCTCATTCTCTTCATCACTAGATGTAGCAGATTCAGAAGATGATCCACTAGTAATATCTCCATTCTCCTTAAGCAGCATGGTCTTCTTAGTTGGACATTCAGAAGCTATGTGACCTCTCCCCAAGCATCTGAAACATTTAATTTCACTACTTTTTGTTTTCTTATGAGCATCATTGGATTTATTTTGAATTCTCTGAGGTGCAACTGTGGATGTGTTTGATGAAGTACTTCCCTCCTTCTTATTTCTATCCTTCCAACTAGAGGAATTAAAGTTAGAAGAACTCTTTCTTACACCTTTTCTCTTTAGTTGTTGTTCTACCTTAGTAGCTTGATGCACTAAGTCCTCCAACTCCACATAATTTTGTAATTCCACAACATCACTTATATCACTATTCAGCCCTTGTAAGAAACGTGCCATAGTAGCTTCTCTATCTTCACTAATATTGGCTCTAATTAAGCACACCTCCATCTCCTTATAATAATCATCCACACTTTTGCTACCTTGTGTGAGCCTTTGAAGCTTATTGTGAAGGTCTCTATGATAGTAAGAAGGAACAAATCTCTTCCGCATTAACCTCTTCATCTCCACCCAACTATCCACCATTGGTTCTTCATGCCTCACTCTTTCTTTTTGTAATTGGTCCCACCAAATGAGTGCATAATCAGTAAATTCCATGGCTGCCACCTTTACCTTCTTCTCTTCCGTGTAATTATTGCATGAAAATAATTGTTCAATTTTCATCTCCCACTCAAGGTAAGCCTCCGGATCACTTTTTCCTTGAGACGATGGTATTTTAAGCTTCACTCCATCCATTCTATCTCTTCTACCACCATCTTCAGTTTCTCTTCTCCTTCTTCTACCTCCGTCATCACCATGATTTTCTTGATTTTCTAACTGTTCAATTCTAGCATGTAAATCTTCAGTATGTTCCCTCAACATTCTTTGCATTTGAGCAGTTATAGCCTCCACTAACAATCTGTTGTGTCCCCCTTGGGGAGGACTATCATCACCACCTATTCCTGCCATATTTTAAACAAAAAAAGAAAACAAACAAAAGTGAAAGAAAAGGACCTCACCACACAGCTCTCGTGTTTACACTCTTGAATTTGTCACTCGTGTTTCACTCAATTTAGGCTTTTTTTTTTATAATGAATCCCTCTTGCCTTTTTCCACTCAATTGCTCTCTTCAAGTTCTTAATTGAATCAGCAAGAACCTCAATATTTTTTTTTTTTTTTTAGGTAGCAACAACACACAAATTAATGAAAAACAACAATTCAAACAAAAGCAACACAACTAGCAATTTCAATTCAAAAAAAAATGCATAAACAGAATTTTACTCAATTCCAAACCTAGGGACAAGCTCTGATACCAAATGATATGATCCTATTTGTAATGAGTCACTTTAAGGATCGTTCTAGGTTGGAAACTTACAGATTGAATCCAAAATCGCGTATTGCTGGAGAACGCAATAAACCGAGCTACGAAACTCAGAATCGGCCGATTCCAAAACGAGGTGAAAGATGACGTTCTGAAACGCAAGTTAGGATGTTGAATCGCCGAAAACAAGTGTGTAGAACTCAAGATATGGTAACAGGTTACTGAACACGAAAATTGGCACAATTTGTGTATTAGGGTTTGATGTAAAGGAAACTCAAACTTATTATTATTCAGTAAAAGAACCAAGAACAGAATGGCGCCACAATCTAGGGATTGATAAGCCAAAAAGAACGCCACAAGGATTAAGAACCTTGATAAGTTCAAATTGAATTCTTTTGAAAGAATTCAATTTGAACTTATCAAGGTTCTTAATCCTTGTGGCGTTCTTTTTGGCTTATCAATCCCTAGATTGTGGCGCCATTCTGTTCTTGGTTCTTTTACTGAATAATAATAAGTTTGAGTTTCCTTTACATCAAACCCTAATACACAAATTGTGCCAATTTTCGTGTTCAGTAACCTGTTACCATATCTTGAGTTCTACACACTTGTTTTCGGCGATTCAACATCCTAACTTGCGTTTCAGAACGTCATCTTTCACCTCGTTTTGGAATCGGCCGATTCTGAGTTTCGTAGCTCGGTTTATTGCGTTCTCCAGCAATACGCGATTTTGGATTCAATCTGTAAGTTTCCAACCTAGAACGATCCTTAAAGTGACTCATTACAAATAGGATCATATCATTTTGTGTCATTTTGTGTCATTGGTTGAACATTTAGGTCATTTTCGTCATCCCTAGGCTTATTATAATCCAATTAGGGTTTTTAACCAAACTTGTGCATCCAATATGTGATTTTGTGTCAGTTTGTGTCATTGGTTGAACATTTAGGTCATTTTCATTCTCCCTATGCTTATTCTAATCCAATTAGGGTTTTTAACCAATCTTGTGCATCCAATATGTGATTTTGTGTCATTGGTTGAACATTTAGGTCATTTTCGTTCTCCCTAGGCTTATTCTAATCCAATTAGGGTTTTTAACCAATCTTGTGCATCCAATATGTGATCTTGTGTCATTGTGTCATTGGTTGAACATTTAGGTCATTTTCGTCCTCCCTAGGCTTATCCTAACCAATTAGGGTTTTTAACCAATCTTGTGCATCTAGTATGTGATTTTTTGTCATTGGTTGAACATTTAGGTCATTTTCGTCCTCCCTAGGCTTATTCTAATCCAATTAGGGTTTTTAACCAATCTTGTGCATCCAGTATGTGATTTTTTGTCATTGGTTGAACATTTAGGTCATTTTGGTCCTCCCTAGGCGTATTCTAATCCAATTAGGGTTTTTAATCAATCTTGTGCATCCAATATGTGATTTCGTGTCATTGGTTGAACATTTAGGTCATTTTCGTCCTCCCTAGGCTTATTCTAATCCAATTAAGGTTTTTAACCAATCTTGTGCATCCAATATGTGATTTTGTGTCATTGGTTGAACATTTAGGTCATTTTCGTCCTCCCTAGACTTATTCTAATCCAATTAGGGTTTTTAACCAATCTTGTGCATCCAATATGTGATTTTGTCTCATTTTGTGTCATTGGTTGAACATTTAGGTCATTTTCGTCCACCCTAGACTTATTCTAATCCAATTAGGGTTTTTAACCAATCTTGTGCACCCAATATGTGATTTTTTGTCATTGGTTGAACATTTAGGTCATTTTCGTCCTCCATAGGCTTATTCTAATCCAATTAAGGTTTTTAACCAATCTTGTGCATCCAATATGTGATTTTGTGTCATTGGTTGAACATTTAGGTCATTTTCGTCCTCCCTAGGCTTATTCTAATCCAATTAGGGTTTTTAACCAATCTTGTGCATCCAATATGTGATTTTGTTTAATTTTGTGTCATTGGTTGAACATTTAGGTCATTTTCGTCCTCCCTAGGCTTATTCTAATCAAATTAGGGTTTTTAACCAATCTTGTGCATCCAATATGTGATTTAGTGTCATTTTGTGTCATTGGTTGAACATTAAGGTCATTGTCGTCATCCCTAGGCTTATTCTAACCCAATTAGGGGTTTTAACCAATCTTGTGCATCCAATATGTGATTTTGTGTAATTTTGTGTCATTGGTTGAACATTTAGGTCATTTTCGTCCTCCCTAGGCTTATTCTAATCCAATTAGGGTTTTTAACCAATCTTGTGCATCCAATATGTGATTTTGTTTAATTTTGTGTCATTGGTTGAACATTTAGGTCATTTTCGTCATCCCTAGGCTTATTCTAATCCAATTAGGGTTTTTAACCAATCTTGGGGATCCAATATGTGATTTTGTGTCATTTTGTGTCATTGGTTGAACATTTAGGTCATTTTCGTCCTCCCTAGGCTTATTCTAATCCAATTAGGGTTTTTAAACAATCTTGTGCATCCAATATGTGATTTTGTGTCATTGGTTGAACATTTAGGTCATTTTCGTCATCCCTAGGCTTATTATAATCCAATTAGGGTTTTTAACCAAACTTGTGCATCCAATATGTGATTTTGTGTCATTTTGTGTCATTGGTTGAACATTTAGGTCATTTTCGTCCTCCCTAGGCTTATTCTAATCCAATTAGGGTTTTTAACCAATCTTGTGCATCCAATATGTGATTTTGTGTCATTTTGTGTCATTGGTTGAACATTTAGGTCATTTTCGTCCTCCCTAGGCTTATTCTAATCATATTAGGGTTTTTAACCAATCTTGTGCATCCAATATGTGATTTTGAGTCATTTTTTGTCATCGGTTGAACATTTAGGTCATTTTCGTCCTCCCTAGGCTAATTCTAATCCAATTAGGGTTTTTAACCAATCTTGTGCATCCAATATGTGATTTTGTGTCATTTTGTGTCATTGGTTGAACATTTAGGTCATTTTCATCCTCCCTAGGCTTATTCTAATCCAATTAGGGTTTTTAACCAATCTTGTGCATCCAATATGTGATTTTGGGTGATTGGTTGAACATTTAGGTCATTTTCGTCCTCCCTAGGCTTATTCTAATCCAATTAGGGTTTTTAACCAATCTTGTGCAACCAATATGTGATTTTGTGTCATTTTGTGTTATTGGTTGAACATTTAGGTCATTTTCGTCCTCCCTAGGCTTATTCTAATCCAATTAGGGTTTTTAACCAATCTTGTGCATCCAATATGTGATTTTGTGTGATTTTGTGTCATTGGTTGAACATTTAGGTCATTTTCGTCCTCCCTAGGCTTATTCTAATCCAATTGGAGTTTTTAACCAATCTTGTGCATCCAATATGTGATTTTGTGTCATTTTCTGTCATTGGTTTAACATTTAAGTCATTTACGTCCTCCCTAGGCTTATTCTAATCAAATTAGGGTTTTTAACCAATCTTGTGCATCCAATATGTGATTTTGTGTCATTTTGTGTCTTTGGTTGAACATTTAGGTCATTTTCGTCCTCCCTAGGCTTATTCTAATCCAATTAGGGTTTTTAACCAATCTTGTGCATCCAATATGTGATTTTGTGTCATTTTGTGTCATTGGTTGAACATTTAGGTCATTTTCGTCCTCCCTAGGCTTATTCTAATCCAATTAGGGTTTTTAACCAATCTTGTGCATCCAATATGTGATTTTGTGTCATTTTGTGTCATTGGTTGAACATTTGGGTCATTTTCGTCCTCCCTCGGCTTATTCTAATCCAATTAGGGTTTTTAACCAATCTTGTGCATCCAATATGTGATTTTGTGTCATTTTGTGTCATTGGTTGAACATTTAGGTCATTTTCGTCCTCCCTAGGCTTATTCTAATCCAATTAGGGTTTTTAACCAATCTTGTCCATCCAATATGTGATTTTGTGTCATTTTGTGTCATTTGTTGAACATTTAGGTCATTTTCGTCCTCCCTAGGCTTATTCTAATCCAATTAGGGTTTTTAACCAATCTTGTGCATCCAATATGTGATTTTGTGTCATTTTGTGTCATTGGTTGAACATTTAGGTCATTTTCGTCCTCCCTAGGCTTATTCTAATCCAATTAGAGTTTTTAACCAATCTTGTGCATCCAATACGTGATTTTGTGTCATTTGTTGAACATTTAGGTCATTTTCGTCATCGCTATGCTTATTCTAATCCAATTAGGGTTTTTAACCAATCTTGTGCATCCAATATGTGATTTTGTGTCATTTTGTGTCATTGGTTGAACATTTAGGTCATTTTCGTCCTCCCTAGGCTTATTCTAATCCAATTAGGGTTTTTAACCAATCTTGTGCATCCAATATGTGATTTTGTGTCATTTTGTGTCATTGGTTGAACATTTAGGTCATTTTCGTCCTCCCTAGGCTTATTCTTATCCAATTAGGGTTTTTAACCAATCTTGTGCATCCAATATGTGATTTTGTGTCATTTAGTGTCATTGGTTGAACATTTAGGTCATTTTCGTCCTCCCTAGGCTTATTCTAATCCAATTAGGGTTTTTAACCAATCTTGTGCATCCAATATGTGATTTTGTGTCATTTTGTGTCATTGGTTGAACATTTAGGTCATTTCGTCCTCCCTAGGCTTATTCTAAAACAATTAGGGTTTTTAACCAATCTTGTGCATCCAATATGTGATTTTGTGTCATTTTGTGTCATTGGTTGAACATTTAGGTCATTTTCGTCCTCCCTAGGCTTATTCTAATCCAATTAGGGTTTTTAACCAATCTTGTGCATCCAATATGTGATTTTGTGTCATTGGTTGAACATTCAAGTCATTTTCGTCCTCCCTAGGCTTATTATAATCCAATTAGGATTTTTAACCAATCTTGTGCAACTAAATTGTGATTTTGTGTCATTTGTCGAACATTTAGGTCATTTTCGTCCTCCCTAGGCTTATTCTAATCCAATTAGGGTTTTTAACCAATCTTGTGCATCCAATATGTGATTTTGTGTCATTGGTTGAACATTTAGGTCATTTTCGTCCTCCCTAGGCTTATTCTAATCCAATTAGGGTTTTTAACCAGTCTTGTGCATCCAATATGTGATTTTGTGTCATTGGTTGAACATTTAGGTCATTTTCGTCCTCCCTAGAGTTATTCTAATCCAATTAGTGTTTTTAACCAATCTTGTGCTTCCAATATGTGATTTTGTGTCATTGGTTGATCGTTTAGATCATTTTCGTCCTCCCTAGGCTTATTCTAATCCAATTAGGGTTTTTAACCAATCTTGTGCATCCAATATGTGATTTTGTGTCATTTTGTGTCATTGGTTGAACATTTAGGTCATTTTCGTCCTCCCTAGGCTTATTCTAATCCAATTAGGGTTTTTAACCAATCTTGTGCATCCAATATGTGATTTTGTGTCATTGGTTGAACATTTAGGTCATTTTCGTCCTCCCTAGGCTTATTCTAATCCAATTAGGGTTTTTAACCAATCTTGTGCACCCAATATGTGATTTTGTGTCATTGGTTGAACATTTAGGTCATTTTCGTCCTCCCTAGGCTTATTCTAATCCAATTAGGGTTTTTAACCAATCTTGTGCATCCAATATGTGATTTTGTGTCATTGGTTGAACATTTAGGTCATTTTCGTCCTCCCTAGGCTTATTCTGATCCAATTAGGGTTTTTAACCAATCTTGTGCATCCAATATGTGATTTTGTGTCATTGGTTGAACATTTAGGTCATTTTCGTCCTCGCTATGCTTATTCTAATCCAATTAGGGTTTTTAACCAATCTTGTGCATCCAATATGTGATTTTGTGTCATTGGTTGAACATTTAGGTCATTTTCTTCCTCCTTAGGCTTATTCTAATCCAATTAAGGTTTTTAACCAATCTTGTGCATCCAAGGTGTGATTTTGTGTCATTTTGTGTCATTGGTTGAACATTTAGGTAATTTTCGTCCTCCCTAGGCTCTTTTTCATCCAATTAGGGTTTTTAACCAATCTTGTGCATCCAATATGTGATTTTGTGTCATTTTGTGTCATTGGTTGAACATTTAGGTCATTTTCGTCCTCCCTAGGCTTATTCTAATCCAATTAGGGTTTTTAACCAATCTTGTGTATCCAATATGTGATTTTGTGTCATTTTGTGTCATTGGTTGAACATTTAGGTCATTTTCGTCCTCCCTAGGCTTAATCTAATCCAATTAGGGTTTTTAACCAATCTTGTGCATCCAATATGTGATTTTATGTCATTGGTTGAACATTTAGGTCATTTTCGTCCTCTCTTGGGTTATTCTTACCCAATTAGGGTTTTTAACAAATCTTGTGCATCCAATATGTGATTTTGTGTCATTTTGTATCATTGGTTGAACATTTAGGTCATTTTTCGTCCTCCCTAGGCTTGTTCTAATCCAATTAGGGATTTTAACCAATCTTGTGCATCCAATATGTGATTTTGTGTCATTGGTTGAACATTTAGGTCATTTTCGTCCTCCCTAGGCTTATTCTAATCCAATTAGGGTTTTTAACCAATCTTGTGCATCCAATATGTGATTTTGTGTCATTTTGTGTCATTGGTTGAATATTAAGTTCATTTTCGTCCTCGCTAGGCTTATTCTAATCCAATTAGGGTTTTTAACCAATCTTGTGCATCCAATATGTGATTTTGTGTCATTGGTTGAACATTTAGGTCATTTTCGTCCTCCCTAGGCTTATTCTAATCCAATTAAGGTTTTTAACCAATCTTGTGCATCCAATATGTGATTTTGTGTCATTTTGTGTCATCGGTTGATCATTTAGGTCATTTTCGTCCTCCCTAGGCTTATTCTAATCCAATCAGGGTTTTTATCCAATCTTGTGCATCCAATATGTGATTTTGTGTCATTGGTTGAACATTTAGGTCATTTTCATTCTCCCTATGCTTATTCTAATCCAATTAGGGTTTTTAACCAATCTTGTGCATCCGATATGTGATTTTGTGTCATTGGTTAAACATTTCGGTCATTTTCGTCCTCCCTAGGTTTATTCTAATACAATTAGGGTTTTTAACCAATCTTGTGCATCCAATATGTGATTTTGTGTCATTGGTTGAACATTTAGGTCATTTTCGTCCTCCCTAGGCTTATCCTAACCAATTAGGGTTTTTAACCAATCTTGTGCATCCAATATGTTATTTTTTGTCATTGGTTGAACATTTAGGTCATTTTCGTCCTCCCTAGGCTTATTCTAATCCAATTAAGGTTTTTAAAAAATCTTGTGCATCCAATATGTGATTTCGTGTCATTTTGTGTCATTGGTTGAACATTTAGGTCATTTTCTTCCTCCCTAGGCTTATTCTAATCCAATTAAGGTTTTTAACCAATCTTGTGCATCCAATATGTGATTTTGTGTCAATTGTTGAACATTTAGGTCATTTTCGTCCTCCCTAGGCTTATCCTAACCAATTAGGGTTTTTAACCAATCTTGTGCATCCAATAAGTGATTTTTTGTCATTGTTTGAACATTTAGGTCATTTTCGTCCTCCCTAGGCTTATTCTAATCCAATTAGGGTTTTTAACCAATCTTGCGCATCCAATATGTGATTTCGTGTCATTGGTTGAACATTTAGGTCATTTTCGTCCTCCCTAAGCTTATTCTAATCCAATTAAGGTTTTTAACCAATCTTGTGCATCCAATATGTGATTTTGTGTCATTGGTTGAACATTTAGGTCATTTTCGTCCTCCCTAGGCTTATTCTAATCCAATTAGGGTTTTTAACCAATCTTGTGCATCCAATATGTGATTTTGTGTCATTTTGTGTCATTGGTTGAACATTTAGGTCATTTTCGTCCTCCCTAGGCTTATTCTAATCGAATTAGGCTTTTTAACCAATCTTGTGCATCCAATACGTGATTTTGTGTCATTTTGTGTCATTTGTTGCACATTTAGGTCATTTTCGTCCTCCGTAGGCTTATTCTACTCCAATTAGGGTTTTTAACCAATCTTGTGCATCCAATATGTGATTTTCTGTCATTTTGTGTCATTGGTTGGACATTTAGGTCATTTTCGTCCTCCTTAGGCTTATTCTAATCCAATTAGGGTTTATAACCAATCTTGTGCATCCAATATGTGATTTTGTGTCATTGGTTGAACATTTAGGTCATTTTCGTCCTCCCTAGGCTTATTCTAATCCAATTAGGGTTTTTAACCAATCTTGTGCATCCAATATGTGATTTTGTGTCATTTTGTGTCATTGGTTGAACATTTAGGTCATTTTCGTCCTCCCTAGGCTTATTCTAATCCAATTAGGGTTTTTAACCAATCTTTTGCATCTAATATGTGATTTTGTGTGATTTTGTGTCATTGGTTGAACATTTAGGTCATTTTCGTCCTCCCTAGGCTTATTCTAATCCAATTAGGGTTTTTAACCAATCTTTTGCATCTAATATGCGATTTTGTGTCATTTTGTGTCATTGGTTGAACATTTATGTCATTTTCGTCCTCCCTAGTCTTATTCTAATCCAATTAGGGTTTTTAACCAATCTTGTGCATCCAATATGTGATTTTGTGTCATTGGTTAAACATTTTGGTCATTTTCGTCCTCCCTAGGCTTATTCTAATCCAATTAAGGTTTTTAACCAATCTTGTGCATCCAATATGTGATTTTGTGTCATTGGTTGGACATTTAGGTCATTTTCGTCCTCCCTAGGCTTATTCTAATCCAATTAGGGTTTTTAACCAATCTTGTGCATCCAATATGTGATTTTGTGTCATTGGTTGAACATTTAGGTCATTTTCGTCCTCCCTAGAGTTATTCTAATCCAATTAGGGTTTTTAACCAATCTTGTGCATCCAATATGTGATTTTGTGTCATTTTGTGTCATTGGTTGAACATTTAGGTCATTTTCGTCCTCCCTAGGCTTATTCTAATCCAATTAGGGTTTTTAACCAATCTTGTGCATCCAATATGTGATTTTGTGTCATTTTGTGTCATTGGTTGAACATTTAGGTCATTTTCGTCCTCCCTAGGCTTATTCTAATCCAATTAGGGGTTTTAAACAATGTTGTGCATCCAATAAGTCATTTTGTGTCATTGGTTGAACATTTAGGTCATTTTCGTCCTCCCTAGGCTTATTCTAATTTAATTAGGGTTTTTATCCAATCTTGTGCATCCAATATGTGATTTTGTGTCATTGGTTGAACGTTTAGGTCATTTTCGTCCTCCCTAGGCTTATTCTAATCCAATTAGGGTTTTTAACCAATCTTGTGCATCCAATATGTGATTTTGTGTCATTTTGTGTCATTGGTTGAACATTTAGGTCATTTTCGTCCTCCCTAGGCTTATTCTAATCCAATTAGGGTTTTTAACCAATCTTGTGCATCCAATATGTGATTTTGTGTCATTTTGTGTCATTGGTTGAACATTTGGGTCATTTTCGTCCTCCCTCGGCTTATTCTAATCCAATTAGGGTTTTTAACCAATCTTGTGCATCCAATATGTGATTTTGTGTCATTTTGTGTCATTGGTTGAACATTTAGGTCATTTTCGTCCTCCCTAGGCTTATTCTAATCCAATTAGGGTTTTTAACCAATCTTGTCCATCCAATATGTGATTTTGTGTCATTTTGTGTCATTTGTTGAACATTTAGGTCATTTTCGTCCTCCCTAGGCTTATTCTAATCCAATTAGGGTTTTTAACCAATCTTGTGCATCCAATATGTGATTTTGTGTCATTTTGTGTCATTGGTTGAACATTTAGGTCATTTTCGTCCTCCCTAGGCTTATTCTAATCCAATTAGAGTTTTTAACCAATCTTGTGCATCCAATACGTGATTTTGTGTCATTTGTTGAACATTTAGGTCATTTTCGTCATCGCTATGCTTATTCTAATCCAATTAGGGTTTTTAACCAATCTTGTGCATCCAATATGTGATTTTGTGTCATTTTGTGTCATTGGTTGAACATTTAGGTCATTTTCGTCCTCCCTAGGCTTATTCTAATCCAATTAGGGTTTTTAACCAATCTTGTGCATCCAATATGTGATTTTGTGTCATTTTGTGTCATTGGTTGAACATTTAGGTCATTTTCGTCCTCCCTAGGCTTATTCTAATCCAATTAGGGTTTTTAACCAATCTTGTGCATCTAATATGTGATTTTGTGTCATTTTGTGTCATTGGTTAAACATTTATGTCATTTTCGTCCTCCCTAGGCTTATTCTAATCCAATTAGGGTTTTTAACCAATCTTGTGCATCCAATATGTGCTTTCGTGTCATTGGTTGAACATATAGGTCATTTTCGTCCTCCCTAGGCTTATTCTAATCCAATTAGGGTTTTTTGACCAATCTAGTGCATCCAATATGTGATTTTGTGTCACTTTGTTTCATTGGTTGAACATTTAGGTCATTTTCGTCCTCCCTAGGCTTATTCTAATCCAATTAGGGTTTTTAACCAATCTTGTGCATCCAATATGTGATTTTGTGTCATTTTGTGTCATTGGTTGAACATTTAGGTCATTTTCGTCCTCCCTAGGCTTATTCTAATCCAATTAGGGTTTTTAACCAATCTTGTGCATCCAATATGTGATTTTGTGTCCTTTTGTGTCATTGGTTGAACATTTAGGTCATTTTGGTCCTCCCTAGGCTTATTCTAATCCAATTAGGGTTTTTATCCGATCATGTGCATCCAATATGTGATTTTGTGTCATTTTGTGTCATTGGTATAACATTTAGGTCATTTTCGTCCTCCCTAGGCCTATTCTAATCCAATTAGGGTTTTTAACCAATCTTGTGCATGCAATATGTGATTTTGTGTCATTTTGTGTCATTGGTTGAACATTTAGGTCATTTTCGTCCTCCCTAGGCTTATTCTAATCCAATTAGGGTTTTTAACCAATCTTGTGCATCGAATATGTGATTTTGTGTCATTTTGTGTCATTGGTTGAACATTTAGGTCATTTTCGTCCTCCCTAGGCTTATTCTAATCCAATTAGGGTTTTTAACCAATCTTGTGCATCCAATATGTGATTTTGTGTCATTTTGTGTCATTGGTTGAACATTTAGGTCATTTTCGTCCTCCCTAGGCTTATTCTAATCCAATTAGTGTTTTTAACCATTCTTGTGCATCCAATATGTGATTTTGTTTAATTGGTTGAACATTTAGGTCATTTTGGCCTTGCTAGGCTTGTTCTAATCCAATTAGGATTTTTAACCAATCATGTGCATCCAAATATGTGATTTTTTGTCATTGGTTGAACATTTAGGTCATTTTCGTCCTCCCTAGGCTTATTCTAATCCAATTAGGGTTTTTAACCAATCTTGTGCATCCAATATGTGATTTTGTGTCATTTTGTGTCATTGGTTGAACATTTAGGTCATTTTCGTCCTCCCTAGGCTTATTCTAATCCAATTACGGTTTTTAACCAATCTTGTGCATCCAATATGTGAGTTTGTGTCATTGGTTGAACATTTAGGTCATTTTCGTGCTCCCTAGGCTTATTCTAATCCAATTAGGGTTTTTAACCAATCTTGTGCATCCAATATGTGATTTTGTGTCATTGGTTGAACATTTAGGTCATTTTCGTCCTCCCTAGGCTTATTCTAATCCAATTAGGTTTTTTAACCAATCTTGTGCAACCAATATGTGATTTTGTGTCATTTTGTGTCATTGGTTGAACATTTAGGTCATTTTCGTCCTCCCTAGGCTTATTCTAATCCAATTAGGGTTTTTAACCAATCTTGTGCATCCAATATGTGATTTTGTGTCATTTTGTGTCATTGGTTGAACATTTAGGTCATTTTCGTCCTCCCTAGGCTTATTCTAATCCAATTAGGGTTTTTAACCAATCTTATGCATCCTATATGTGATTTTGTGTCATTGGTTGAACATTTAGGTCATTTTTGTCCTCCCAAGGATTATTCTAATCCAATTAGGGTTTTTAACCAATCTTGTGCATCCAATATGTGATTTTGTGTCATTGGTTGAACATTTAGGTCATTTTCGTCCTCCCTAGGCTTATTCTAATCCAATTAGGGTTTTTAACCAATCTTGTGCATCCAATATGTGATTTTGTGTCATTTTGTGTCATTGGTTGAACATTTAGGTCATTTTCGTCCTCCCTAGGCTTATTTTAATCCAATTAGGGTTTTTAACCAATCTTGTGCATCCAATATGTGATTTTGTATCATTTTGTGTCATTGGTTGAACATTTAGGTCATTTTCGTCCTCCCTAGGCTTATTCTAATCCAATTAGGGTTTTTAACCAATCTTGTGCATCCAATATGTGATTTTGTGTCATTGGTTTAACATTTAGGTCATTTTCGTCCTCCCTAGAGCTATTCTAATCCAATTAGTGTTTTTAACCAATCTTGTGCATCCAATATGTGATTTTGTGTCATTGGTTGATCATTTAGGTCATTTTCGTCATCCCTAGGCTTATTCTAATCCAATTAGGGTTTTTAACCAATCTTGTGCATCCAATATGTGATTTTGTGTCATTTTGTGTCATTGGTTGAACATTTAGGTCATTTTCGTCCTCCCTAGGCTTATTCTAATCCAATTAAGGTTTTTAACCAATCTTGTGCATCCAATATGTGATTTTGTGTCATTGGTTGAACATTTAGGTCATTTTCGTCCTCCCTAGGCTTATTCTAATCCAATTAGGGTTTTTAACCAATCTTGTGCATATAATAAGTGATTTTGTGTCATTGGTAATCCAATTAGGTCATTTTCGTCCTCGCTAGGCTTATTCTAATCCAATTAGGGTTTTTAACCAATCTTGTGCATCCAATATGTGATTTTGTGTCATTTTGTGTCATTGGTTGAACATTTAGGTCATTTTCGTCTTCCCTAGGCTTATTCTAATCCAATTAGGGTTTTTAACCAATCTTGTGCATCCAACATGTGATTTTGTGTCATTGGTTGAACATTTAGGTCATTTTTTCCTCCCTAGGGTTATTCTAATCCAATTAAGGTTTTTAACCAATCTTGTGCATTCAATATGTGATTTTGTACCATTGGTTGAACATTTAGGTCATTTTCGTCCTCCCTTGCCTTATTCTAATCCAATTAGGGTTTTTAACCAATCTTGTGCATCCAATATGTGATTTTGTGTCATTGGTTAAACATTTAGGTCATTTTCGTCCTCCCTAGGCTTATTCTAATCCAATTAGGGTTTTTAACCAATCTTGTGCATCCAATATGTGATTTTGTGTCATTTTGTGTCATTGGTTGAACATTTAGGTCATTCGTCCTCCCTAGGCTCTTTTTAATCCAATTAGGGTTTTTAACCAATCTTGTGCATACAATATGTGATTTTGTGTCATTGGTTGAACATTTAGGTCATTTTCGTCCTCCCTAGGCTTATTCTAATCCAATTAGGGTTTTTAACCAATCTTGTGCATCCAATATGTGATTTTCTGTCATTGGTTAAACATTTAGGTCATTTTCGTCCTCCCTAGGCTTATTCTAATCCAATTAGGGTTTTTAACCAATCTTGTGCATCCAATATGTGATTTTGTGTCATTTTGTGTCATTGGTTGAACATTTAGGTCATTTTCGTCCTCCCTAGGCTTATTCTAATCCAATTAGGGTTTTTAACCAATCTTGTGCATCCAATATGTGATTTTGTGTCATTTTGTGTCATTGGTTGAACATTTAGGTCATTTACATCCTCCCTAGGCTTATTCTAATCCAATTAGGGTTTTTAACCAATCTTGTGCATCCAATATGTGATTTTGTGTCATTTTATGTCATTGGTTGAACATTTAGGTCATTTTTGTCCTTCCTAGGCTTATTCTAATCCAATTAGGGTTTTTAACCAATCTTGGGTATCCAATATGTGATTTTGTGTCATTTTGTGTCATTGGTTGAACATTTAGGTCATTTTCGTCCTTCCTAGGGTTATTTTAATCCAATTAGGGTTTTTAACCAATCTTGTGAATCCAATATGTGACTTTTTGTCATTAGTTGAACATTTAGGTCATTTTCGTCCTCCCTAGGCTTATTCTAATCCAATTAGGGTTTTTAAGCAATCTTGTGCATCCAATATGTGATTTTGTGTCATTTTGTGTCATTGGTTGAACATTTAGGTCATTTTCATCCTCCCTAGGCTTATTCTAATCCAATTAGGGTTTTTAACCAATCTTGTGCATCCAATATGTTATTTTGTGTCATTTTGTGTCATTGGTTGAACATTTAGGTCATTTTCGTCCTCCCTAGGCTTATTCTAATCCAATTAGGGTTTTTCACCAATCTTGTGCATGGAATATGTGATTTTGTGTCATTGGTTGCACATTTAGGTCATTTTCGTCCTCCCTAGGCTTATTCTAATCCAATTAGGGTTTTTAACCAATCTTGTGCATCCAATATGTGATTTTGTGTCATTTTGTGTCATTGGTTGAACATTTAGGTCATTTTCGTCCTCCCTAGGCTTATTCTAATCCAATTAGGGTTTTTCACCAATCTTGTGCATCGAATATGTGATTTTGTGTCATTGGTTGCACATTTAGGTCATTTTTGTCCTCCCTAGGCTTATTCTAATCCAATTAGGGTTTTTAACCAATCTTGTGCATCCAATATGTGACTTTGTGTCATTGGTTGAACATTTAGGTCATTTTGGTGCTCTCTAGACTTATTCTAATCCAATTAGGGTTTTTAACCAATCTTGTGCATCCAATATGTGATTTTGTGTCATTGGTTGCACATTTAGGTCATTTTCGTCCTCCCTAGGCTTATTCTAATCCAATTAGGGTTTTTAACCAATCTTGTGCATCCAATATGTGATTTTGTGTCATTGGTTGAACATTTAGGCAAATTTCGTCCTCGCTAGGCTTATTCTAATCCAATTAAGATTTTTAACCAATCTTATGCATCCAATATGTGATTTTGTGTCATTGGTTGCACATTTAGGTCATTCTCGTCCTCCCTAGGCTTATTCTAATCCAATTAGGGTTTTTAACCAATCTTGTGCATCCAATATGTGATTTTGTGTCATTGGTTGCACATTTAGGTCATTTTCGTCCTCCCTAGGCTTATTCTAATCCAATTAGGGTTTTTAACCAATCTTGGGCATCCAATATGTGATTTTGTGTCATTGGTTGCACATTTAAGTCATTTTCATCCTCCCTAGGCTTATTCTAATCCAATTAGGGTTTTTAACCAATCTTGTGCATATAATAAGTGATTTTATGTCATTGGTAAACCAATTAGGTCATTTTCGTCCTCGCTAGGCTTATTCTAATCCAATTAGAATTTTTAACCAATCTTATGCATCCAATATGTGATTTTGTGTCATTTTGTGTTATTGGTTGAACATTTATGTCATTTTCGTCCTCCCTAGGCTTATTCTAATCCAATTAGGGTTTTTAACCAATCTTGTGCATCCAATATGTGATTTTGTGTCATTGGTTGCTCATTTAGGTCATATTCGTCCACCCTAGGCTTATTCTAATCCAATTTGGGTTTTTAACCAATCTTGTGCATATAATAAGTGATTTTTTGTCATTGGTAATCCAATAAGTTCATTTTCTTCCTCGCTATACTTATTCTAATCCAATTAGGGTTTTTAACCAATCTTGTGCATCCAATATGTGATTTTGTGTCATTGGTTGCACATTTAGGTCATTTTCGTCCTCCCTAGGCTTATTCTAATCCAATTAGGGTTTTTAACCAATCTTGTGCATCCAATATGTGATTTTGTGTCATTTTGTGTCATTGGTTGAACATTTAGGTCATTTTCGTCCTCCCTAGGCTTAATCTAATCCAATTAGGGTTTTTAACCAATCTTGTGCATCCAATATGTGATTTTATGTCATTGGTTGAACATTTAGGTCATTTTCGTCCTCTCTTGCGTTATTCTTAACCAATTAGGGTTTTTAACAAATCTTGTGCATCCAATATGTGATTTTGTGTCATTTTGTATCATTGGTTGAACATTTAGGTCATTTTTCGTCCTCCCTAGGCTTATTCTAATCCAATTAGGGATTTTAACCAATCTTGTGCATCCAATATGTGATTTTGTGTCATTGGTTGAACATTTAGGTCATTTTCGTCCTCCCTAGGCTTATTCTAATCCAATTAGGGTTTTTAACCAATCTTGTGCATCCAATATGTGATTTTGTGTCATTTTGTGTCATTGGTTGAACATTTAGGTCATTTTCGTTCTCCCTAGGCTTATTCTAATCCAATTAGCGTTTTTAACCAATCTTGTGCATCCAATATGTGATTTTGTGTCATTTTCTGTCATTGGTTGAACATTTAGGTCATTTTCGTCCTCCCTAGGCTTATTCTAATCCAATTAGGGTTTTTAACCAATCTTGTGCATCCAATATGTGATTTTGTGTCATTTTGTGTCATTGGTTGAACATTTAGGTCATTTTCGTCCTCCCTAGGCTTATTCTAATCCAATTAGGGTTTTTAACCAATCTTGTGCATCCAATATGTGATTTTGTGTCATTTTGTGTCATTGGTTGAACATTTAGGTCATTTTCGTCCTCCCTAGGCTTAATCTAATTCAATTAGGGTTTTTAACCAATCTTGAGCATCCAATATGTGATTTTATGTAATTGGTTGAACATTTAGGTCATTTTCGTCCTCCCTTGGGTTATTCTTATCCAATTAGGGTTTTTAACAAATCTTGTGCATCCAATATGTGATTTTGTGTCATTTTGTATCATTGATTGAACATTTAGGTCATTTTCGTCCTCCCTAGGCTTATTCTAATCCAATTAGGGTTTTTAACCAATCTTGTGCATCCAATATGTGATTTTGTGTCATTTTGTGTCATTGGTTGAACATTTAGGTCATTTTCGTCCTCCCTAGGCTTATTCTAATTCAAATAGGGTTTTTAACACTTCTTGTGCATCCAATATGTGATTTTGTTTCATTTTGTGTCATTGGTTGAACATTTAGGTGATTTTCGTACTCCCTACGCTTATTCTAATCCAATTAGGTTTTTTAACCAATCTTGTGCCTCCAATATGTGATTTTGTGTCATTGGTTGAACATTTAGGTCATTTTCGTCCTCCCTAGGCTTATTCTAATCCAATTAGGGTTTTTAACCAATCTTGTGCATCCAATATGTGATTTTGTGTCATTTTGTGTCATTGGTTGAACATTTAGGTCATTTTCGTCCTCCCTAGGCTTATTCTAATCCAAATAAGGTTTTTAACCGATCTTGTGCATCCAATATGTGATTTTGTGTCATTGGTTGAACATTTAGGTCATTTTCGTGCTCCCTAGGCTTATTTTAATCCAAATAGGGTTTTTAACGAATCTTGTGCATCCAATATGTTATTTTGTGTCATTTTGTGTCATTGGTTGAACATTTAGGTCATTTTCGTCCTCCCTAGGCTTATTCTAATTCAAATAGGGTTTTTAACCAATCTTGTGCATCCAATATGTGATTTTGTGTCATTTTGTGTCATTGGTGATTATTTAGGTGATTTTCGTACTCCCTAGGCTTATTCTAATCCAATTAGGGTTTTTACCAATCTTGTGCATCCAATGTTATTTTGTGTCATTTTGTGTCATTGGTTGAACATTTAGGTCATTTTCGTCCTCCCTAGGCTTATTCTAATCCAATTAGGGTTTTTAACCAATCTTGTGCATCCAATATGTGATTTTGTGTCATTTTGTGTCATTGGTTGAACATTTAGGTCATATTCGTCCTCCCTAGGCTTATTCTAATCCAATTAAGGTTTTTAACCAATCTTGTGCATCCAATATGTGATTTTGTGTCATTTTGTGTCATTGGTTGAACATTTAGGTCATTTTCGTCCTCCCTAGGCTTATTCTAATCCAATTAGGGTTTTTAACCAATCTTGTGCATCCAATATGTGATTTTGTGTCATTTTGTGTCATTGGTTGAACATTTAGGTCATTTTCGTTCTCCCTAGGCTTATTCTAATCCAATTAGGGTTTTTAACCAAACTAGTGCACCCAATACGTCATTTTGTGTCATTGGTTGAACATTTAGGTCATTTTCGTCCTCCCTAGGCTTATTCTAATCCAATTAGGGTTTTTAACCAATCTTGTGCATCCAATATGTGATTTTGTGTCATTTTGTGTCATTGGTTGAACATTTAGGTCATTTTCGTCCTCCCTAGGCTTATTCTAATCTAATTAGGGTTTTTAACCAATCTTGTGCATCCAATATGTGATTTTGTGTCATTTTGTGTCATTGGTTGAACATTTAGGTCATTTTCGTCTTCCCTAGGCTTATTCTAAACCAATTAAGGTTTTTTACCAATCTTGTGCATCCAATATGTGATTTTGTGTCATTTTGTGTCATTGGTTGAACATGTAGGTCATTTTCGTCCTCCCTAGGCTTATTCTAATCCAATTAGGGTTTTTAACCAATCTTGTGCATCCAATATGTGATTTTGTGTCATTTTGTGTCATTGGTTGAACATTTAGGTCATTTTCGTCCTCCCTAGGCTTATTCTAATCCAATTAGGGTTTTTAACCAATCTTGTGCATCCAATATGTGATTTTGTGTCATTTTGTGTCATTGGTTGAACATTTAGGTCATTTTCGTCCTCCCTAGGCTTATTCTAATCCAATTAGGGGTTTTAAACAATGTTGTGCATCCAATAAGTCATTTTGTGTCATTGGTTGAACATTTAGGTCATTTTCGTCCTCCCTAGGCTTATTCTAATTTAATTAGGGTTTTTATCCAATCTTGTGCATCCAATATGTGATTTTGTGTCATTGGTTGAACGTTTAGGTCATTTTCGTCCTCCCTAGGCTTATTCTAATCCAATTAGGGTTTTTAACCAATCTTGTGCATCCAATATGTGATTTTGTGTCATTTTGTGTCATTGGTTGAACATTTAGGTCATTTTCGTCCTCCCTAGGCTTATTCTAATCCAATTAGGGTTTTTAACCAATCTTGTGCATCCAATATGTGATTTTGTGTCATTTTGTGTCATTGGTTGAACATTTAGGTCATCTTCGTCCACCCTAGGCTTATTCCAATCCAATTAGGGTTTTTAACCAATCTTGTGCATCCAATATGTGATTTTGTGTCATTTTGTGTCATTGGTTGAACATTTAGGTCATTTTCGTCCTCCCTAGGCTTATTTTAATCCAATTAGGGTTTTTAACCAATCTTGTGCATCCAATATGTGATTTTTTGTCATTGGTTGAACATTTAGGTCATTTTCGTCCTCCCTAGGCTTATTCTAATCCAATTAAGGTTTTTAACCAATCTTGTGCATCCAATATGTGATTTTGTGTCATTTTGTGTCATTGGTTGAACATTTAGGTCATTTTCATCCTCCCTAGGCTTATTCTAATCCAATTAGGGTTTTTAACCAATCTTGTGCATCCAGTATCTGATTTTGTGTCATTGGTTGAACATTTAGGTCATTTTCGTTCTCCCTAGGCTTATTCTAATCCAATTAGGGTTTTAAACCAATCTTGTGCTTCCGATATGTGATTTTGTGTTAGTTTGTGTCATTGGTTGAACATTTAGGTCATTTTCGTCCTCACCAGGCTTATTCTAATCCAATTAGGGTTTTTCACCAATCCTGTGCATCCAATATGTGATTTTGTGTCATTGGTTGAACATTTAGGTCATTTTCGTCCTCCCTAGGGTTATTTTAATCCAATTATGATTTGTAACCAATCTTGTGCATCCAATATGTGATTTTGTGTCATTGGTTGAACATTTAGGTCATTTTTGTCCTCCCTAGGCTTATTCTACGCCAATTAGGGTTTTTAACCAATCTTGTGCATCCAATATGTGATTTTGTGTCATTTTGTGTCATTGGTTGAACATTTAGGTCATTTTCGTCCTCCCTAGGCTTATTCTAATCCAATTAGGGTTTTTAACCAATCTTGTGCATCCAATATGTGATTTTGTGTCATTTTGTGTCATTGGTTGAACATTTAGGTCATTTTCGTCCTCCCTAGGCATATTGTAATACAATTACGGTTTTTAACCAATCTTGTGCATCCAATATGTGATTTTGTGTCATTGGTTGAACATTTAGGTCATTTTCGTCCTCCCTAGGCTTATTCTAATCCAATTAGGGTTTTTAACCAATCTTGTGCATCCAATATGTGAATTTGTGTCATTGGTTGCACATTTAGGTCATTTTCGTCCTCCCTAGCCTTATTCAAATCCAATTAAGGTTTTTAACCAATCTTGTGCATCCAATATGTGATTTTGTGTCATTGGTTGAACATTTAGGTCATTTTCGTCCTCCCTAGGCTTATTCTAATCCAATTAGGGTTTTTAACCAATCTTGTGCATCCAATAAGTGATTTTGTGTCATTGGTTGAATATTTAGGTCATTTTTGTCCTCCCTAGGCTTATTCTAATCCAATTAGGGTTTTTAACCAATCTTGTGCATCCAATATGTGATTTTGTGTCATTTTGTGTCATCGGTTGAACATTTAGGTCATTTTTGTCCTCCCTAGGCTTATTCTAATCCAATTAGGGTTTTTAACCAATCTTGTGCATCCAATATGTGATTTTGTGATTGGTTGAACATTTAGGTCATTTTTATCCTCCCTAGCCTTATTCTAATCCAATTAGGGTTTTTAACCAATCTTGTGCAACCAAATTGTGATTTTGTGTCATTGGTTGAACATTTAGGTCATTTTTGTCCTCCCTAGGCTTATTCTAATCCAATTAGGATTTTTAACCAATCTTGTGCAACCAATATGTGATTTTGTGTCATTGGTTGAACATTTAGGTCATTTTCGTCCTCCCTAGGCTTATTCTAATCCAATTAGGGTTTTTAACCAATCTTGTGCATCCAATATGTGATTTTGTGTCATTGGTTGAACATTTAGGTCATTTTCGTCCTCCCTAGGCTTATTCTAATCCAATTAGGGTTTTTAACCAGTCTTGTGCATCCAATATGTGATTTTGTGTCATTGGTTGAACATTTAGGTCATTTTCGTCCTCCCTAGAGTTATTCTAATCCAATTAGTGTTTTTAACCAATCTTGTGCTTCCAATATGTGATTTTGTGTCATTGGTTGATCGTTTAGATCATTTTCGTCCTCCCTAGGCTTATTCTAATCCAATTAGGGTTTTTAACCAATCTTGTGCATCCAATATGTGATTTTGTGTCATTTTGTGTCATTGGTTGAACATTTAGGTCATTTTCGTCCTCCCTAGGCTTATTCTAATCCAATTAGGGTTTTTAACCAATCTTGTGCATCCAATATGTGATTTTGTGTCATTGGTTGAACATTTAGGTCATTTTCGTCCTCCCTAGGCTTATTCTAATCCAATTAGGGTTTTTAACCATTCTTGCGCATCCAATATGTGATTTTGTGACATTTTGTGTCATTGATTGAACATTTAGGTCATTTTCGTCCTCCATAGGCTTATTCTAATCCAACTAGGGTTTTTAACCAATCTTGTGCATCCAATATGTGATTTTGTGTCATTTTGTGTCATTGGTTGAACATTTAGGTCATTTTCGTCCTCCCTAGGCTTATTCTAATCCAATTAGGGTTTTGAACCAATCTTGTGCATCCAATATGTGATTTTGTGTCATTGGTTGAACATTTAGGTCATTTTCGTTCTCCCTAGGCTTATTCTAATCCAATTAGGGTTTTTAACCAATCTTCTGCATCCAATATGTGATCTTGTGTCATTGTGTCATTGGTTGAACATTTAGGTCATTTTCGTCCTCCCTAGGCTTATCCTAACCAATTAGGGTTTTTAACCAATCTTGTGTATCCAGTATGTGATTTTTTGTCATTGGTTGAACATTTAGGTCATTTTCGTCCTCCCTAGGCTTATTCTAATCCAATTAGGGTTTTTAACCAATCTTGTGCTTCCAGTATGTGATTTTTTGTCATTGGTTGAACATTTAGGTCATTTTCGTCCTCCCTAGGCTTATTCTAATCCAATTAGGGTTTTTAACCAATCTTGTGCATCCAATATGTGATCTTGTGTCATTGTGTCATTGGTTGAACATTTAGGTCATTTTCGTCCTCCCTAGGCTTATCCTAACCAATTAGGGTTTTTAACCAATCTTGTGCATCCAGTATGTGATTTTTTGTCATTGGTTGAACATTTAGGTCATTTTGGTCCTCCCTAGGCTTTTTCTAATCCAATTAGGGTTTTTAATCAATCTTGTGCATCCAATATGTGATTTCGTGTCATTGGTTGAACATTTAGGTCATTTTCGTCCTCCCTAGGCTTATTCTAATCCAATTAAGGTTTTTAACCAATCTTGTGCATCCAATATGTGATTTTGTGTCATTGGTTGAACATTTAGGTCATTTTCGTTCTCCCTAGGCTTATTCTAATCCAATTAGGGTTTTTAACCAATCTTGTGCATCCAATATGTGATCTTGTGTCATTGTGTCATTGGTTGAACATTTAGGTCATTTTCGTCCTCCCTAGGCTTATCCTAACCAATTAGGGTTTTTAACCAATCTTGTGCATCCAGTATGTGATTTTTTGTCATTGGTTGAACATTTAGGTCATTTTCGTCCTCCCTAGGCTTATTCTAATCCAATTAGGGTTTTTAACCAATCTTGTGCATCCAGTATGTGATTTTTTGTCATTGGTTGAACATTTAGGTCATTTTCGTCCTCCCTAGGCTTATTCTAATCCAATTAGGGTTTTTAACCAATCTTGTGCATCCAATATGTGATCTTGTGTCATTGTGTCATTGGTTGAACATTTAGGTCATTTTCGTCCTCCCTAGGCTTATCCTAACCAATTAGGGTTTTTAACCAATCTTGTGCATCCAGTATGTGATTTTTTGTCATTGGTTGAACATTTAGGTCATTTTGGTCCTCCCTAGGCTTATTCTAATCCAATTAGGGTTTTTAATCAATCTTGTGCATCCAATATGTGATTTCGTGTCATTGGTTGAACATTTAGGTCATTTTCGTCCTCCCTAGGCTTATTCTAATCCAATTAAGGTTTTTAACCAATCTTGTGCATCCAATATGTGATTTTGTGTCATTGGTTGAACATTTAGGTCATTTTCGTCCTCCCTACGCTTATTCTAATCCAATTAGGGTTTTTAACCAATCTTGTGCATCCAATATGTGATTTTGTGTCATTTTGTGTCATCGGTTGATCATTTAGGTCATTTTCGTCCTCCCTAGGCTTATTCTAATCCAATCAGGGTTTTTATCCAATCTTGTGCATCCAATATGTGATTTTGTGTCATTGGTTGAACATTTAGGTCATTTTCATTCTCCCTATGCTTATTCTAATCCAATTAGGGTTTTTAACCAATCTTGTGCATCCGATATGTGATTTTGTGTCATTGGTTAAACATTTCGGTCATTTTCGTCCTCCCTAGGTTTATTCTAATACAATTAGGGTTTTTAACCAATCTTGTGCATCCAATATGTGATTTTGTGTCATTGGTTGAACATTTAGGTCATTTTCGTCCTCCCTAGGCTTATCCTAACCAATTAGGGTTTTTAACCAATCTTGTGCATCCAATATGTGATTTTTTGTCATTGGTTGAACATTTAGGTCATTTTCGTCCTCCCTAGGCTTATTCTAATCCAATTAGGGTTTTTAACCAATCTTTTGCATCCAATATGTGATTTTGTGTCATTTTGTGTCATTGGTTGAATATGTAGGTCATTTTCGTCCTCCCTAGGCTTATTCTAATCCAATTAGGGTTTTTAACCAATCTTGTGCATCCAATATGTGATTTTGTGTCATTTTGTGTCATTGGTTGAACATTTAGGTCATTTTCGTCCTCCCTAGGCTTATTCTAATCCAATTAGGGTTTTTAACCAATCTTGTGCATCCAATATGTGATTTTGTGTCATTTTGTGTCATTGGTTGAACATTTAGGTCATTTTCGTCCTCCCTAGGCTTATTCTAATCTAATTTGGGTTTTTAACCAATCTTGTGCATCCAATATGTGATTTTGTGTCATTTTGTGTCATTGGTTGAACATTTAGGTCATTTTCGTCCTCCCTAGGCTTATTCTAATCCAATTAAGGTTTTTAACCAATCTTGTGCATCCAATATGTGATTTTGTGTCATTTTGTGTCATTGGTTGAACATTTAGGTCATTTTCGTCCTCCCTTGGCTCTTTTTAATCCAATTAGGTTTTTTAACCAATCTTGTGCATCCAATATGTGATTTTGTGTCATTGGTTGAACATTTAGGTCATTTTCGTCCTCCCTAGGCTTATTCTAATCCAATTAGGGTTTTTAACCAATCTTGTGCATCCAATATGTGATTTTGTGTCATTTTGTGTCATTGGTTGAACATTTAGGTCATTTTCGTCCTCCCTAGGCTTATTCTAATCCAATTACGATTTTTAACAAATCTTGTGCATCCAATATGTGATTTTGTGTCATTGGTTGATCATTTAGGTCATTTTCGTCCTCCCTAGGCTTATTATAATCCAGTTAGGGTTTTTAACCAATCTTGTGCATCCAATATGTGATTTTTTGTCATTTTGTGTCATTGGTTGAACATTTAGGTCATTTTCGTCCTCCCTAGGCTTATTCTAATCCAATTAGGGTTTTTAACCAATCTTGTGCATACAATATGTCATTTTGTGTCATTTTGTGTCATTGGTTGAACATTTAGGTCATTTTCGTCCTCCCTAGGCTTATTCTAATCCAATTAGGGTTTTTAACCAATCTTGTGCATCCAATATGTGATTTTGTGTCATTTTGTGTCATTGGTTGAACATTTAGGTCATTTTCGTCCTCCCTAGGCTTATTCTAATCCAATTAAGGTTTTTACCAATCTTGTGCATCCAATATGTGATTTTGTGTCATTTTGTGTCATTGGTTGAACATTTAGGTCATTTTCGTCCTCCCTAGGCTTATTCTAATCCAATTAGGGTTTTTAACAAATCTTGTGCATCCAATATGTGATTTTCTGTCATTTTGTGTCATTGGTTGAACATTTAGGTCATTTTCGTCCTCCCTAGGCTTATTATAATCCAATTAGGGTTTTTCACCAATCTTGTGCATCCAATATGTGATTTTGTGTCATTGGTTGAACATTTAGGTCATTTTCGTCCTCCCTAGGCTTATTCTAATCCAATTAGGGTTTTTAACCAATCTTGTGCATCCAATATGTGATTTTGTGTCATTTTGTGTCATTGATTGAACATTTAGGTCATTTTCGTCCTCCCTAGGCTTATTCTTATCAAATTAGGGTGTTTAACCAATCTTGTGCATCCAATATGTGATTTTGTGTCATTGGTTGAACATTTAGGTCATTTTCGTCCTCCCTAGGCTTATTCTAATCCAATTAGGGTTTTTAACCAATCTTGTGCATCCAATATGTGATTTTGTGTCATTGGTTGAACATTTAGGTCATTTTCGTCCTCCCTAGGCTTATTCTAATCCAATTAGGGTTTTTAACCAAACTTGTGCATCCAATATGTGATTTTGTGTCATTGGTTTAACATTTAGGTCATTTTCGTCCTCCCTAGAGCTATTCTAATCCAATTAGTGTTTTTAACCAATCTTGTGCATCCAATATGTGATTTTCTGTCATTGGTTGATCATTTAGGTCATTTTCGTCCTCCCTAGGCTTATTCTAATCCAATTAGGGTTTTTAACCAATCTTGTGCATCCAATATGTGATTTTGTGTCATTTTGTGTCATTGGTTGAACATTTAGGTTTTTTTCGTCCTCCCTAGGCTTATTCTAATCCAATTAGGGTTTTTAACCAATCTTGTGCATCCAATATGTGATTTTGTGTCATTTTGTGTCATTGGTTGAACATTTAGGTCATTTTCGTCCTCCCTAGGCTTATTCTAATCCAATTAGGGTTTTTAACCAATCTTGTGCATCCAATATGTGATTTTGTGACATTTTGTGTCATTGGTTGAACATTTAGGTCATTTTCGTCCTCCCTAGGCTTATTCTAATCCAATTAAGGTTTTTATACAATCTTGTGCATCCAATGTGTGATTTTGTGTCATTTTGTGTCATTGGTTAAACATTTAGGTCATTTTCGTCCTGCCTATGCCCTTTTTAATCCAATTAGAGTTTTTAACCAATCTTGTGCATCCAATATGTGATTTTGTGTCATTGGTTGAACATTTAGGTCATTTTCGTCCTCCCTAGGCTTATTCTAATCCAATTAGGGTTTTTAACCAATCTTGTGCATCCAATATGTGATTTTGTGTCATTTTGTGTCATTGGTTGAACATTTAGGTCATTTTCTTCCTCGCTAGGCTTATTCTAATCCAATTAAGGTTTTTAACCAATCTTGTGCATCCAATATGTGATTTTGTGTCATTTTGTGTCATTGGTTGAACATTTAGGTCATTTTCGTCCTCCCTAGGCTTATTCTAATCCAATTAAGGTTTTTAACCAATCTTGTGCATCCAATGTGTGATTTTGTGTGATTTTGTGTCATTGGTTGAACATTTAGGTCATTTTTGTCCTCCCTAGGCTCTTTTTAATCCAATTAGGGTTTTTAACCAATCTTGTGCATCCAATATGTGATTTTGTGTCATTGTTTGAACATTTAGGTTATTTTCGTCCTCCTTAGGCTTATTCTAATCCAATTAGGGTTTTTAACCAATCTTGTGCATCCAATATGTGATGTTTTGTCATTTTATGTCATTGGTTGAACATTTAGGTCATTTTCTTCCTCCCTAGGCTTATTCTAATCCAATTAGGGTTTTCAAACAATCTTGTGCATCCAATATGTGATTTTGTGTCATTTTGTGTCATTGGTTGAACATTTAGGTCATTTTCGTCCTCCCTAGGCTTATTCTAATCCAATTAGGGTTTTTAACCAATCTTGTGCATCCAATATGTGATTTTGTGTCATTTTGTGTCATTGGTTGAACATTTAGGTCATTTTGGTCCACCCTAGGCTTATTCTAATCCAATTAGGGTTTTTAACCAATCTTGTGCATCCAATATGTGATTTTGTGTCATTGGTTGAACATTTAGGTCATTTTCGTCCTCCCTAGGCTTATTCTAATCCAATTAAGGTTTTTAACCAATCTTGTGCATCCAATATGTGATTTTGTGTCATTTTGTGTCATCGGTTGATCATTTAGGTCATTTTCGTCCTCCCTAGGCTTATTCTAATCCAATCAGGGTTTTTATCCAATCTTGTGCATCCAATATGTGATTTTGTGTCATTGGTTGAACATTTAGGTCATTTTCATTCTCCCTATGCTTATTCTAATCCAATTAGGGTTTTTAACCAATCTTGTGCATCCAAGATGTGGTTTTGTGTCATTGGTTGAACATTTAGGTCATTTTCGTTCTCCCTAGGCTTATTTTAATCCAATTAGGGTTTTTAACCAATCTTGTGCATCCAATATGTGATTTTGTGTCATTTTGTGTCATTGGTTGAACATTTAACTCATTTTCGTCCTCCCTAGGCTTATTCTAATCCAATTAGGGTTTTTAACCAATCTTGTGCATCCAAAATGTGATTTTGTGTCATTTTGTGTCATTGGTTGAACATTTAGGTCATTATCGTCCTCCCTAGGCTTATTCTAATCCAATTAGGGTTTTTAACCAATCTTTTGCATCCAATATGTGATTTTGTGTCATTGGTTGAACATTTAGGTCATTTTCGTCCTCCCTAGGCTTATTCTAATCCAATTAGGGTTTTTAACCAATCTTGTGCATCCAATATGTGATTTTGCGTCATTTTGTGTCATTGGTTGAACATTTAGGTCATTTTCGTTCTCCCTAGGCTTATTCTAATCCAGTTAGGGTTTTTAACCAATCTTGTGCATCCAATATGTGATTTTGTGTCATTTTGTATCATTTTGTGTCATTTAGGTCATTTTCGTCCTCCCTAGGCTTATTCTAATCCAATTAGGGTTTTTAACCAATCTTGTGCATCCAATATGTGATTTCGTGTCATTTTGTGTCATTGGTTGAACATTTAGGTCATTTTCGTCCTCCCTAGGCTTATTCTAATCCAATTAGGGTTTTTAACCAATCTTGGTCATCCAATATGCGATTTTGTGTCATTTGTTGAACATTTAGGTCATTTTCGTCCTCCCTAGGCTTATTCTAATCCAATTAGGGTTTTTAACCAATCTTGTGCATCCAATATGTGATTTTGTGTCATTTTGTGTCATTGGTTGAACATTTAGGTCATTTTCGTCCTCCCTAGGCTTATTCTAATCCAATTAGAGTTTTTAACCAATCTTGTGCATCCAATACGTGATTTTGTGTCATTTGTTGAACATTTAGGTCATTTTCGTCATCGCTATGCTTATTCTAATCCAATTAGGGTTTTTAACCAATCTTGTGCATCCAATATGTGATTTTGTGTCATTTTGTGTCATTGGTTGAACATTTAGGTCATTTTCGTCCTCCCTAGGCTTATTCTAATCCAATTAGGGTTTTTAACCAATCTTGTGCATCCAATATGTGATTTTGTGTCATTTTGTGTCATTGGTTGAACATTTAGGTCATTTTCGTCCTCCCTAGGCTTATTCTAATCCAATTAAGGTTTTTACCAATCTTGTGCATCCAATATGTGATTTTGTGTCATTTTGTGTCATTGGTTGAACATTTAGGTCATTTTCGTCCTCCCTAGGCTTATTCTAATCCAATTAGGGTTTTTAACAAATCTTGTGCATCCAATATGTGATTTTGTGTCATGTTGTGTCATTGGTTGAACATTTAGGTCATTTTCGTCCTCCCTAGGCTTATTCTAATCCAATTAGGGTTTTTAACCAATATTGTGCATCCAATATCTGATTTTGTGTCATTTTGTGTCATTGGTCGACCATTTAGGTCATTTTCATCCTCCCTAGGCTTATTCTAATCCAATTAAGGTTTTTAACCAATCTAATGCATCCAATGTGTGATTTTGTGTCATTTTGTGTCATTGGTTGAACATTTAGGTCATTTTCGTCCTCCCTAGGCTTATTTTAATCCAATTAGGGTTTTTAACCAATCTTGTGCATCCAATATGTGATTTTGTGTCATTTTGTGTCATTGGTTGAACATTTAGTTCATTTTCCTCCTCCCTAGGGTTATTCTAATCCAATTAGGGTTTTTAACCAATCTTGTGCATCCAATATGTGATTTTGTGTCATTTTGTGTCATTGGTTGAACATTTAGGTCATTTTCGTCCTCCCTAGGCTTATTCTAATCCAATTAGGGTTTTTAACCAATCTTGTGCATCCAATATGTGATTTTGTGTCATTTTGTGTCATTGGTTGAACATTTAGATCATTATCGTCCTCCCTAGGCTTATTCTAATCCAGTTAGGGTTTTTAACCAATCTTGTGCATCCAATATGTGATTTTGTGTCATTTTGTGTAATTGGTTGAACATTTAGGTCATTTTCGTCCTCCCTAGGCTTATTCTAATCCAATTAAGGTTTTTAACCAATCTTGTGCATCCAATATGTGATTTTGTGTCATTTTGTGTCATTGGTTGAACATTTAGGTCATTTTCGTCCTCCCTAGGCTTATTCTAATCCAATTACGGTTTTTAACCAATCTTGTGCATCCAATATGTGAGTTTGTGTCAATGGTTGAACATTTAGGTCATTTTCGTCCTCCCTAGGCTTATTCTAATCCAATTAGGGTTTTTAACCATCTTGTGCATCCAATATGTGATTTTGTGTCATTTTGTGTCATTGGTTAAACATTTAGGTCATTTTCGTCCTCCTTAGGCTTATTCTAATCCAATTACGGTTTTTAACCATTCTTGTGCATCCAATATGTGATTTTGTGTCATTGGTTGAACATTTAGGTCATTTTCGTCCTCCCTAGGCTTATTCTAATCCAATTAGGGTTTTTAACCAATCTTGTGCATCCAATATGTGATTTTGTGTCATTTTGTGTCATTGGTTGAACATTTAGGTCATTTTCGTCCTCCCTAGGCTTATTCTAATCCAATTAGGGTTTTTAACCAATCTTGTGCATCCAATATGTGATTTGGTGTCATTGGTTGAAAATTTAGGTCATTTTCGTCCTCCCTAGGCTTATTCTAATCCAATTAGCGTTTTTAACCAATCTTGTGCGTCCAATATGTGATTTTGTGTCATTGGTTGAACATTTAGGTCATTTTCGTCCTCCACAGGCTTATTCTAATCCAATTAGGGTTTTTAACCAATCTTGTGCATCCAATATGTGATTATGTGTTGTTTTGTGTCATTGGTTGAACATTTAGGTCATTTTCGTCCTCCCTAGGCTTATTCTAATCCAATTAGGGTTTTTAACCAATCTTGTGCATCCAATATGTGATTTTGTGTCATTTTGTGTCATTGGTTGAACATTTAGGTCATTTTCGTCCTCCCTAGGCTTATTCTAATCCAATTAGGGTTTTTAACCAATCTTGTGCATCCAATATGTGATTTTGTGTCATTTTGTGTCATTGGTTGAACATTTAGGTCATTTTCGTCCTCCCTAGGCTTATTCTAATCAATTAGGGTTTTTAACCAATCTTGTGCATCCAATATGTGATTTTGTGTCATTTTGTGTCATCAGTTGAACATTTAGGTCGTTTTCGTCTTCCCTAGGCTTATTCTAATCCGATTAGGGTTTTTATTCAATCTTGTGCATCCAATATGTGATTTTGTGTCATTGGTTGAACATTTAGGTCATTTTCGTCCTCCCTAGGCTTATTCTAATCCAATTAGGGTTTTTAACCAATCTTGTGCATCCAATATGTGATTTTGTGTCATTTTGTGTCATTGGTTGAACATTTAGGTCATTTTCGTCCTCCCTAGGCTTATTCTAATCCAATTAGGGTTTTTAACCAATCTTTTGCATCTAATATGTGATTTTGTGTGATTTTGTGTCATTGGTTGAACATTTAGGTCATTTTCGTCCTCCCTAGGCTTATTCTAATCCAATTAGGGTTTTTAACCAATCTTTTGCATCTAATATGCGATTTTGTGTCATTTTGTGTCATTGGTTGAACATTTATGTCATTTTCGTCCTCCCTAGTCTTATTCTAATCCAATTAGGGTTTTTAACCAATCTTGTGCATCCAATATGTGATTTTGTGTCATTGGTTGAACATTTAGGTCATTTTCGTCCTCCCTAGGCTTATTCTAATCCAATTAGGGTTTTTAACCAATCTTGTGCATCCAATATGTGATTTTGTGTCATTTTGTGTCATTGGTTGAACATTTAGGTCATTTTCGTCCTCCCTAGGCTTATTTTAATCCAATTAGGGTTTTTAACCAATCTTGTGCATCCAATATGTGATTTTGTATCATTTTGTGTCATTGGTTGAACATTTAGGTCATTTTCGTCCTCCCTAGGCTTATTCTAATCCAATTAGGGTTTTTAACCAATCTTGTGCATCCAATATGTGATTTTGTGTAATTTTGTGTCATTGGTTGAACATTTAGGTCATTTTCGTCCTCCATAGGCTTATTCTAATCCAATTAGGGTTTTTAACCAATCTTGTGCATCCAATATGTGATTTTGTGTCATTGGTTGAACATTTAGGTCATTTTCGTCCTCCCTAGGCTTATTCTAATCCAATTAGGGTTTTTAACCAATCTTGTGCATCCAATATGTGATTTTGTGTCATTTTGTGTCATTGGTTGAACATTTAGGTCATTTTCGTCCTCCCTAGGGATATTCTAATTCAATTAAGGTTTTTAACCAATCTTGTGCATCCAATATGTGAGTTTGTGTCCTTTTGTGTCATTGGTTGAACATTTAGGTCATTTTCGTCCTCCCTATGCTTATTCTAATCCAATTAGGATTTTTAACCAATCTTGGGCATCCAATATGTGATTTTGTGTCATTTTGTGTCATTGGTTGAACATTTAGGTCATTTTCGTCCTCCCTAGGCTAATTATAATCCAATTTGGGTTTTTAACCAATCTTGTGCATCCAATATGTGATTTTGTGTCATTTTGTGTCATTGGTTGAACATTTAGGTCATTTTCGTCCTCCCCAGGCTTATTCTAATCCAATTAGGGTTTTTAACCAATCTTGTGCATCCAATATGTGATTTTGTGTCATTTTGTGTCATTGGTTGAACATTTAGGTCATTTTCGTCCTCCCTAGGCTTACTCTAATCCAATTAGGGTTTTTAACCAATCTTGTGCATCCAATATGTGATTTTGTGTCATTTTGTGTCATTGGTTGAACATTTAGGTCATTTTCGTCCTCCTTAGGCTTATTCTAATCCAATTAGGGTTTTTAACCAATCTTGTGCATCCAATATGTGATTTTGTGTCATTTTGTGTCATTGGTTGAACAACTAGGTCATTTTCGTCCTCCCTAGGCTTATTCTAATCCAATTAGGGTTTTTAACCAATCTTGTGCATCCAATATGTGATTTTGTGTCATTTTGTGTCATTGGTTGAACATTTAGGTCATTTTCGTCCTCCCTAGGCTTATTCTAATCCAATTAGGGTTTTTAACCAATCTTGTGCATCCAATATGTGATTTTGTGTCATTGGTTGAACATTTAGTTCATTTTCGTCCTCCCTAGGCTTATTCTATTCCATTTAGGGTTTTTAACCAATCTTCTGCATCCAATATGTGATTTTGTGTCATTTTGTGTCATTGGTTCAACATTTAGGTCATTTTCGTCCTCCCTAGGGTTATTTTAATCCAATTAGGATTTTTAACCAATCTTGTGCATCCAATATGTGATTTTGTGTCATTTTGTGTCATTGGTTGAACATTTAGGTCATTTTCGTCCTCCCTAGGCTTATTCTAATCCAATTAGGGTTTTTAACCAATCTTGTGCATCCAATATGTGATTTTGTGTCATTTTGTGTCATTGGTTGAATATTTAGGTCATTTTCGTCCTACTTAGGCTTATTCTAAACCAATTAGGGTTTTTAACCAATCTTGTGCATCCAATATGTGACTTTGTGTCATTTTGTGTCATTGGTTGAACATTTAGGTCATTTTTGTCCTCCCTATGCTTATTCTAATCCAATTAGGGTTTTTAACCAATCTTGTGCATCCAATATGTGATTTTGTGTCATTGGTTTAACATTTAGGTCATTTTCGTCCTCCCTAGGCTTATTCTAATCCAATTATGGTTTTTAACCAATCTTGTGAATCCAATATGTGATTTTGTGTCATTGGTTGAACATTTAGGTCATTTTCGTCCTCCCTAGGCTTATTCTAATCCAATTAGGGTTTTTAACCAATCTTGTGCATCCAATATGTGATTTTGTGTCATTTTGTGTCATTGGTTGAACATTTAGTTCATTTTCGTCCTCCCTAGGCTTATTCTAATCCAATTAGGGTTTTTAACCAATCTTGTGCATCCAATATGTGATTTTGTGTGATTTTGTGTCATTGGTTGAAAATTTAGGTCATTTTCGTCCTCCCTAGACTTATTCTAATCCAATTAGGGTTTTTAACCAATCTTGTGCATCCAATATGTGATTTTGTGTCATTGGTTAAACATTTAGGTTATTTTCGTCCTCCCTAGGTTTATTCTAATCCAATTAGGGTTTTTAACCAATCTTGTGCATCCAATATGTGATTTTGTGTCATTGGTTGAACATTTAGGTCATTTTCGTCCTCCCTAGGCTTATTCTAATCCAATTAGGGTTTTTAACCAATCTTGTGCATATAATAAGTGATTTTGTGTCATTGGTAATCCAATTAGGTCATTTTCGTCCTCGCTAGGCTTATTCTAATCCAATTAGGGTTTTTAACCAATCTTGTGCATCCAAAATGTGATATTGTGTCATTGGTTGAACATTTAGGTCATTTTCGTCCTCCCTAGGCTTATTCTAATCCAATTAGGGTTTTTAACCAATCTTGTGCATCCAATATGTGATTTTGTGTCATTTTGTGTCATTGGTTGAACATTTAGGTCATTTTCGTCCTCCCTAGGCTTATTCTAATCCAATTAGGGTTTTTAACCAATCTTGTGCATCCAATATGTGATTTTGTGTCATTTTGTGTCATTGGTTAAACATTTAGGTCATTTTCGTCCTCATTAGGCTTATTCTAATCCAATTAGGGTTTTTAACCAATCTTGTGACTCCAATATGTGATTTTGTGTCATTTTGTGTCATTCGTTGAACATTTAGGTCATTTTCGTCCTCCCTAGGCTTATTCTAATCCAATTAGGGTTTTTAACCAATCTTGTGCATCCAATATGTGGTTTTTTGTCATTTTGTGTCATTGGTTGAACATTTAGGTTATTTTCGTCCTCCCTATGCCTATTCTAATCCAATTAGGGTTTTTAACCAATCTTGTGCATCCAATATGTGATTTTGTGTCATTTTGTGTCATTGGTTGAACATTTAGGTCATTTTCGTCCTCCCTAGGCTTATTCTAATCCAATTAGGGTTTTTAACCAATCTTGTGCATCCAATATGTGATTTTGTGTCATTTTGTGTCATTGGTTGTACATTTAGGTCATTTTCGTCCTCCCTAGGCTTATTCTAATCCAATTAGGGTTTTTAACCAATCTTGTGCATCAAATATGTGATTTTGTGTCATTGGTTGAACGTTTAGGTCATCTTCGTCCTCCCTAGGCTTATTCTAATCCAATTAGGGTTTTTAACCAATCTTGTGCATCCAATATGTGATTTTATGTCATTTTGTGTCATTGGTTGAACATTTAGGTCATTTTCGTCCTCCCTAGGCTTATTCTAATCCAATTAGGGTTTTTAACCAATCTTGTGCATCCAATATGTGATATTGTGTCATTGGTTGAACATTTAGGTCATTTTCGTCCTCGCTAGGCTTATTCTAATCCAATTAGGGTTTTTAACCAATCTTGTGCATCCAATATGTGATTTTGTGTCATTTTGTGTCATTGGTTGAACATTTAGGTCATTTTCGTCCTCCCTAGGCTTATTCTAATCCAATTAGGGTTTTTAACCAATCTTGTGCATCCAATATGTGATTTTGTGTCATTGGTTGAACATTTAGGTCATTTTCGTCCTCCCTAGGCTTAATCTAATCCAATTAGGTTTTTTAACCAATCTTGTGCATCCAATATGTGATTTTATGTCATTGGTTGAACATTTAGGTCATTTTCGTCCTCTCTTGGGTTATTCTTATCCAATTAGGGTTTTTAACAAATGTTGTGCATCCAATATGTGATTTTGTGTCATTTTGTATCATTGGTTGAACATTTAGGTCATTTTCGTCCTCCCTAGGCTTATTCTAATCCAATTAGGGATTTTAACCAATCTTGTGCATCCAATATGTGATTTTGTGTCATTTTGTGTCATTGGTTGAACATTTAGGTCATTTTCGTCCTCCCCAGGCTTATTCTAATCCAATTAGGGTTTTTAACCAATCTTGTGCATCCAATATGTGATTTTGTGTCATTTTGTGTCATTGGTTGAACATTTAGGTAATTTTCGTCCTCCCTAGGCTTATTCTAATCCAATTAGGGTTTTTAACCAATCTTGTGCATCCAATAAGTGATTTTGTGTCATTTTGTGTCATTGGTTCAACATTTTTGTCATTTTCGTCCTCCCTAGGCTTATTCTAATCCAATTAGGGTTTTTAACCAATCTTGTGCATCCAATATGTGATTTTGTGTCATTTTGTGTCATTGGTTGAACATTTAGGTCATTTTCGTCCTCCCTAGGCTTATTCTAATCCAATTAGGGTTTTTAACCAATCTTGTGCATCCAATATGTGATTTTGTGTCATTGGTTGAACATTTAGGTCATTTTCGCCTTGCTAGGCTAATTCTAATCCATATAGGGTTTTTAACCAATCTTGTGCATCCAATATGTGATTTTGTGTCATTTTGTGTCATTGGTTGAACATTTAGGTCATTTTCGTCCTCCCTAGGTTGATTCTAATCCAATTAAGGTTTTTAACCAATCTTGTGCATCCAATATGTGATTTTGTGTCATTTTGTGTCATTGGTTGAACATTTAGGTCATTTTCGTCCTCCCTAGGCTTATTCTAATCCAATTAGGGTTTTTAACCAATCTTGTGCATCCAATATGGGATTTTGTGTCATTGGTTGAACGTTTTGGTCATTTTCGTCCTCCCTAGGCTTATTCTAATTCAATTAGGGTTTTTAACCAATCTTGTGCATCCAATATGTGATTTTGTGTCATTTTGTATCATTGGTTGAACATTTAGGTCATTTTCGTCCTCCCTAGTCTTATTCTAATCCAATTAGGGTTTTTAACCAATCTTGTGCATCCAATATGTGATTTTGTATCATTGGTTGAACATTTAGGTCATTTTCGTCCTCCCTAGGCTTATTCTAATCCAATTAGGGTTTTTAACCAATCTTGTGCATCCAATATGTGATTTTATGTCATTGGTTGAACATTTATGTCATTTTCGTCCTCCCTACGCTTATTCTAATCCAATTAAGGTTTTTAACCAATCTTGTGCATCCAATATGTGGTTTTGTGTCATTGGTTGAACATTTAGGTCATTTTCGTCCACCTTAGGCTTATTCCAATCCAATTAGGGTTTTTAACCAATCTTGTGCATCCAATATGTGATTTTGTGTCATTGGTTGAACATTTAGGTCATTTTCGTCCTCCCTAGGCTTATTCTAATCCAATTAGGGTTTTTAACCAATCTTGTGCATCCAATATGTGATTTTGTGTCATTTTGTGTCATTGGTTGAACATTTAGGTCATTTTCGTCCTCCCTAGGCTTATTCTAATCCAATTAAGTTTTTAACCAATCTTGTGCATCCAATATGTGATTTTGTGTCATTGGTTGCACATTTAGGTCATTTTCGTCCTCCCTAGGCTTATTCTAATCCAATTAGGGTTTTTAACCAATCTTGTGCACATAATAAGTGATTTTATTTCATTGGTAACCCAATTAGGTCATTTTCGTCCTCGCTAGGCTTATTCTAATCCAATTAGAGTTTTTAACCAATCTTGTGCATCCAATATGTGATTTTGTGTCATTTTGTGTCATTGGTTGAACATTTAGGTCATTTTCGTCCTCCCTAGGCTTATTCTAATCCAATTAGGGTTTTTAACCAATCTTGTGCATCCAATATGTGATTTTGTGTCATTTTGTGTCATTGGTTGAACATTTAGGTCATTTTCGTCCTCCCTAGGCTTATTCTAATCCAATTAGGATTTTTAACCAATCTTGTGCATCCAATATGTGACTTTGTGTTATTTTGTGTAATTGGTTGAAAATTTAGGTCATTTTCGTCGTCCCTAGGCTTATTCTAATCCAATTAGGGTTTTAAACCAATCTTGTGCATTCAATATGTGATTTTGTGTCATTGGTTGAACATTTAGGTCATTTTCGTCCTCCCTAGGCTTATTCTAATCCAATTAGGGTTTTTAACAAATCTTGTGCATCCAATATGTGATTTTTTGTCATTTTGTGTCATTGGTTGAACATTTAGGTCATTTTCGTCCTCCCTAGGCTTATTCTAATCCAATTAGGGTTTTTAACCAATCTTGTGCATCCAATATGTGATTTTGTGTCATTTTGTGTCATTGGTTGAACATTTAGGTCATTTTCGTCCTCCCTAGGCTTATTCTAATCCAATTAGGGTTCTTAACAATTCTTGTGCATCCAATATGTGATTTGGTGTCATTTTGTGTCATTGGTTGAACATTTAGGTCATTTTCGACCTCCCTAGGCTTATTCTAATCCAATTAATGATTTTAACCAATCTTGTGCATCCAATATGTGATTTTGTGTCATTGGTTGAACATTTAGGTCATTTTCATCCTCCCTAGGCTTATTCTAATCCAATTAGGGTTTTTAACCAATCTTGTGCATCCAATATGTGATTTTGTGTCATTTTGTGTCATTGGTTGAACATTTAGGTCATTTTCGTCCTCCCTAGGTTTAATCTAATCCAATTAGGGTTTTTAACCAATCTTGTGCATCCAATATGTGATTTTATGTCATTGGTTGAACATTTAGGTCATTTTCGTCCTCTCCTGGGTTATTCTTATCCAATTAGGGTTTTTAACAAATCTTGTGCATCCAATATGTGATTTTGTGTCATTTTGTATCATTGGTTGAACATTTAGGTCATTTTTCGTCCTCCCTAGGCTTATTCTAATCCAATTAGGGATTTTAACCAATCTTGTGCATCCAATATGTGATTTTGTGTCATTGGTTGAACATTTAGGTCATTTTCATCCTCCCTAGGCTTATTCTAATCCAATTAGGGTTTTTAACCAATCTTGTGCATCCAATATGTGATTTTGTGTCATTTTGTGTCATTGGTTGAACATTTAAGTCGTTTTCGTCCTCCCTAAGCTTATTCTAATACAATTACGGTTTTTAACCAATCTTGTGCAACCAATATGTGGTTTTGTGTCATTGGTTGAACATTTAGGTCATTTTCGTCCTCCCTTGGCTTATTCTAATCCAATTAGGGTTTTTAACCAATCTTGTGCATCCAATATGTGATTTTGTGTCATTTTGTGTCATTGGTTGAACATTTAGGTCATTTTCGTCCTCCCTAGGCTTATTCTAATCCAATTAGGGTTTTTAACCAATCTTGTGCATCCAATATGTGATTTTGTGTCATTTTGTGTCATTGGTTGAACATTTAGGTCATTTTCGTCCTCCCTAGGCTTATTCTAATCCAATTAGCGTTTTTAACCAATCTTGTGTATCCAATATGTGATTTTGTGTCACTAGTTGAACATTGAGGTCATTTTCATCCTCCCTAGGCTTATTCTAATCCAATTAGGGTTTTTAACCAATCTTGTGCATCCAATATGTGATTTTGTGTCATTTTGTTTCATTGGTTGAACATTTAGGTCATTTTCGTCCTCCCTAGGCTTATTCTAATCCAATTAGGGTTTTTAACCGATCTTGTTCATCCAATATGTGATTTTGTGTCATTTTGTGTCATTGGTTGAACATTTAGGTCATTTTCGTCCTCCCTAGGCTTATTCTAATCCAATTAGGGTTTTTAACCAATCTTGTGCATCCAATATGTGATTTTGTGTCATTTTGTGTCATTGGTTGAACATTTAGGTCATTTTCGTCCTCCCTAGGCTTATTCTAATCCAATTAGGGTTTTTAACCAATCTTGTGCATCCAATATGTAATTTTGGGTCATTTTGTGTCATTGGTTGAACATTTAGGTCATTTTCGTCCTCCCTTGGCTTATTCCAATCCAATTAGGGTTTTTAACCTATCTTGTGCATCCAATATGTGATTTTGTGTCATTGGTTGAACATTTAGGTCATTTTCGTCCTCCCTAGGCTTATTCTAATCCAATTAGGGTTTTTAACCAATCTTGTGCATCCAATATGTGATTTTGTGTCATTGGTTGAACATTTAGGTCATTTTCGTCCTCCCTAGGCTTATTCTAATCCAATTAGGGTTTTTAACCAATCTTGTGCATCCAATATGTGATTTTGTCTCATTGCTTGAACATTTAGATCATTTTCGTCCTCCCTAGGCTTATTCTAATCCAATTAGGGTTTTTAACCAATCTTGTGCATCCAATATGTGATTTTGTGCATTTTGTGTCATTGGTTGAACATTTAGGTCATTTTGGTCCTCCCTAGGCTTATTCTAATCCAATTAGATTTTTAACCAATCTTGTGCATCCAATATGTGATTTTGTGTCATTGGTTGAACATTTAGGTCATTTTCGTCCTCCCTAGGCTTATTCTAATCCAATTAGGGTTTTTAACCAATCTTGTGCATCCAATATGTGATTTTGTGTCATTTTGTGTCATTGGTTGAACATTTAGGTCATTTTCGTCCTCCCTAGGCTTATTCTAATCCAATTAGGGTTTTTAACCAATCTTTTGCATCTAATATGTGATTTTGTGTGATTTTGTGTCATTGGTTGAACATTTAGGTCATTTTCGTCCTCCCTAGGCTTATTCTAATCCAATTAGGGTTTTTAACCAATCTTTTGCATCTAATATGCGATTTTGTGTCATTTTGTGTCATTGGTTGAACATTTATGTCATTTTCGTCCTCCCTAGTCTTATTCTAATCCAATTAGGGTTTTTAACCAATCTTGTGCATCCAATATGTGATTTTGTGTCATTGGTTAAACATTTTGGTCATTTTCGTCCTCCCTAGGCTTATTCTAATCCAATTAAGGTTTTTAACCAATCTTGTGCATCCAATATGTGATTTTGTGTCATTGGTTGGACATTTAGGTCATTTTCGTCCTCCCTAGGCTTATTCTAATCCAATTAGGGTTTTTAACCAATCTTGTGCATCCAATATGTGATTTTGTGTCATTTTGTGTCATTGGTTGAACATTTAGGTCATTTTCGTCCTCCCTAGGCTTATTCTAATCCAATAAGGGTTTTTAACCAATCTTTAGCATCCAATATGTGATTTTGTGTCATTGGTTGAACATTTCGGTCATTTTCGTCCTCCCTAGGCTTATTCTAATCCAATTAGGGTTTTTAACCAATCTTGTGCATCCAATATGTGATTTTGTGTCATTTTGTGTCATTGGTTGAACATTTAGGTCATTTTCGTCCTCCCTAGGCTTATTCTAATCCAATTAGGATTTTTAACCAATCTTGTGCATCCAATATGTGACTTTGTGTTATTTTGTGTAATTGGTTGAAAATTTAGGTCATTTTCGTCGTCCCTAGGCTTATTCTAATCCAATTAGGGTTTTAAACCAATCTTGTGCATTCAATATGTGATTTTGTGTCATTGGTTGAACATTTAGGTCATTTTCGTCCTCCCTAGGCTTATTCTAATCCAATTAGGGTTTTTAACAAATCTTGTGCATCCAATATGTGATTTTTTGTCATTTTGTGTCATTGGTTGAACATTTAGGTCATTTTCGTCCTCCCTAGGCTTATTCTAATCCAATTAGGGTTTTTAACCAATCTTGTGCATCCAATATGTGATTTTGTGTCATTTTGTGTCATTGGTTGAACATTTAGGTCATTTTCGTCCTCCCTAGGCTTATTCTAATCCAATTAGGGTTTTTAACCAATCTTGTGCATCCAATATGTGATTTTGTGTCATCAGTTGAACATTTTGGTCATTTTCGTCCTCCCTAGGCTTATTCTAATCCAATTAGGGTTTTTAACCAATCTTGTGCATCCAATATGTGATTTTGTGTCATTTTGTGTCATCGGTTGAACATTTAGGTCATTTTTCGTCCTCCCTAGGCTTATTCTAATCCAATTAGGGTTTTTAACCAATCTTGTGCATCTAATATGTGATTTTGTGTCATTTTGTGTCATCGGTTGAACATGTTGGTCATTTTCGTCCTCCCTAGGCTTATTCTAATCCAATTAGGGTTTTTAACCAATCTTGTGCATCCAATATGTGATTTTGTGTCATTGGTTGAACATTTAGGTCATTTTCGTCCTCCCTAGGCTTATTCTAATCCAATTAGGGTTTTTAACCAATCTTGTGCATCCAATATGTGATTTTGTGTCATTTTGTGTCATTGGTTGAACATTTAGGTCATTTTCGTCCTCCCTAAGCTTGTTCTAATCCAATTAGGGTTTTTAACCAATCTTGTGCATCCAATATGTGATTTTGTGTCATTTTGTGTCATTGGTTGAACATTAAGGTCATTTTCGTCCTCCCTAGGCTTATTCTAATCCAATTAGGGTTTTTAACCAATCTTGTGCATCCAATATGTGATTTTGTGTCATTGGTTGAACATTTAGGCCATTTTCGTCCTCCTTGGGCTTATTCTAATCCAATTAGGGTTTTTAACCAATCTTGTGCATCCAATATGTGATTTTGTGTCATTGGTTGAACATTTAGGTCATTTTCCCCTAGGCTTATTCTAATCCAATTAGGGTTTTAAACCAATCTTGTGCATCCAATATGTGATTTTGTGTCATTTTGTGTCATTGGTTGCACATTAAGGTCATTTTCGTCCTCCCTAGGCTTATTCTAATCCAATTAGGGTTTTTAACCAATCTTGAGCATCCAATATGTGATTTTGTGTCATTTTGTGTCATTGGTTGAACATTTAGGTCATTTTCGTCCTCCCTAGGCTTATTCTAATCAAATTAGGGTTTTTAAGCAATCTTGTGCATCCAATATGTTATTTTGTGTCATTGGTTGAACATTTTGTTCATTTTCGCCCACCCTAGGCTTATTCTAATCCAATTAGGGTTTTCAACAAATCTTGTGCATCCAATATGTGATTTTGTGTCATTGGTTGAAAATTTAGGTCATTTTCGTCCTCCCTACGCTTATTCTAATCCAATTAGGGTTTTTAACCAATCTTGTGCATCCAATATGTGATTTTGTGTCATTTTGTGTCATTGGTTGAACATTTAGGTCATTTTCGTCCTCCCTAGGCTTATTCTAATCCAATTAGGGTTTTTAACCAATCTTGGGTATCCAATATGTGATTTTGTGTCATTGGTTGAACATTTAGGTCATTTTCGTCCTCCATAGGCTTATTCTAATCCAATTACGGTTTTTAACCAATCTTGTGCATCCAATATGTGATTTTGTGTCATTGGTTGAACATTTAGGTCATTTTCGTCCTCCCTAGGCTTATTCTAATCCAATTAGGGTTTTTAACCAATCTTGTGCATCCAATATGTGATTTTGTGTCATTTTGTGTCATTGGTTGAACATTTAGGTCATTTTCGTCCTCCCTAGGCTTATTCTAATCCAATTAGGGTTTTTAACCAATCTTTTGCATCTAATATGTGATTTTGTGTGATTTTGTGTCATTGGTTGAACATTTAGGTCATTTTCGTCCTCCCTAGGCTTATTCTAATCCAATTAGGGTTTTTAACCAATCTTTTGCATCTAATATGCGATTTTGTGTCATTTTGTGTCATTGGTTGAACATTTATGTCATTTTCGTCCTCCCTAGTCTTATTCTAATCCAATTAGGGTTTTTAACCAATCTTGTGCATCCAATATGTGATTTTGTGTCATTGGTTAAACATTTTGGTCATTTTCGTCCTCCCTAGGCTTATTCTAATCCAATTAAGGTTTTTAACCAATCTTGTGCATCCAATATGTGATTTTGTGTCATTGGTTGGACATTTAGGTCATTTTCGTCCTCCCTAGGCTTATTCTAATCCAATTAGGGTTTTTAACCAATCTTGTGCATCCAATATGTGATTTTGTGTCATTGGTTGAACATTTAGGTCATTTTCGTCCTCCCTAGGCTTATTCTAAGCCAATTAGGGTTTTTAACCAATCTTGTGCATCCAATATGTGATTTTGTGTCATTGGTTGAACATTTAGGTCATTTTCGTCCTCCCTAGGCTTATTCTAATCCAATTAGGGTTTTTAACCAATCTTGTGCATCCAATATGTGATTTTATTTCATTTTGTGTCATTGGTTGAACATTTAGGTCATTTTCGTCCTCCCTAGGCTTATTCTAATCCAATTAGGGTTTTTAACCAATCTTGTGCATCCAATATGTGATTTTGTGTCATTTTGTGTCATTGGTTGAACATTTAGGTCATTTTCGTCCTCCCCAGGCTTATTCTAATCCAATTAGGGTTTTTCACGAATCCTGTGCATCCAATATGTGATTTTGTGTCATTTTGTGTCATTGGTTGAACATTTAGGTCATTTTCGTCCTCCCTAGGGTTATTTTAATCTAATTAGGATTTTTAACCAATCTTGTGCATCCAATATGTGATTTTGTGTCATTTTGTGTCATTGGTTGAACATTTAGGTCATTTTCGTCCTCCCTAGGCTTATTCTAATCCAATTAGGGTTTTTAACCAATCTTGTGCATCCAATATGTGATTTTGTGTCATTTTGTGTCATTGGTTGAACATTTAGGTCATTTTCGCCCTCCCTAGGCTTATTCCAATGCAATTAGGGTTTTTAACCAATCTTGTGCATCCAATATGTGATTTTGTGTCATTGGTTGAACATTTAGGTCATTTTCGTCCTCCCTAGGCTTATTCTAATCCAATTAGGGTTTTTAACCAATCTTGTGCATCCAATATGTGATTTTGTGTCATTGGTTGAACATTTAGGTCATTTTCGTCCCCCCTAGGCTTATTCTAATCCAATTAGGGTTTTTAACCAATCTTGTGCATCCAATATGTGATTTTGTGTCATTGGTTGAACATTTAGGTCATTTTCGTCCTCCCTAGGCTTATTCTAATCCAATTAGGGTTTTTAACCAATCTTGTGCATCCAATATGTGATTTTGTGTCATTGGTTGAACATTTAGGTCATTTTCGTCCTCCCTAGGCTTATTCTAATCCAATTAGGGTTTTTAACCAATCTTGTGCATCTAATATTTGATTTTGTGTCATTGGTTGAACATTTAGGTCATTTTCGTCCTCCCTAGGCTTATTCTAATCCAATTAGGGTTTTTAACCAATCTTGTGCATCCAATATGTGATTTTGTGTCATTTTGTGTCATTGGTTGAACATTTAGGTCATTTTCGTCCTCCCTAGGCTTATTCTAATCCAATTAGGGTTTTTAACCAATCTTGTGAATCCAATATGTGATTTTTTGTCATTGGTTGAACATTTCGGTCATTTTCGTCCTCCCTAGGCTTATTCTAATCCAATTAGGGTTTTTAACCAATCTTGTGCATCCAATATGTGATTTTGTGTCATTTTGTGTCATTGGTTGAACATTTAGGTCATTTTCGTCCTCCCTAGGTTTATTCTAATCCAATTAGGGTTTTTAACCAATCTTGTGCATCTAATATGTGATTTTGTGTCATTGGTTGAACATTTAGGTCATTTTTGTCCTCCCTAGGCTTATTCTAATCCAATTAGGGTTTTTAACCAATCTTGTGCATCCAATATGTGATTTTGTGTCATTTTGTGTCATTGGTTGAACATTTAGGTCATTTTCGTCCTCCCTAGGCTTATTCTAATCCAATTACGAGTTTTAACCAATCTTGTGCATCCAATATGTGATTTTGTGTCATTGGTTGAATATTTAGGTCATTTTTGTCCTCCCTAGGCTTATTCTAATCCAATTAGGGTTTTTAACCAATCTTGTGCATCCAATATGTGATTTTGTGTCATTTTGTGTCATTGGTTGAACATTTAGGTCATTTTCGTCCTCCCCAGGCTTATTCTAATCCAATTAGGGTTTTTCACCAATCCTGTGCATCCAATATGTGATTTTGTGTCATTTTGTGTCATTGGTTGAACATTTAGGTCATTTTCGTCCTCCCTAGGCTTATTCTAATCCAATTAGGGTTTTTAACCAATCTTGTGCATCCAGTATCTGATTTTGTGTCATTGGTTGAACATTTAGGTCATTTTCGTTCTCCCTAGGCTTATTCTAATCCAATTAGGGTTTTAAACCAATCTTGTGCTTCCGATATGTGATTTTGTGTTAGTTTGTGTCATTGGTTGAACATTTAGGTCATTTTCGTCCTCACCAGGCTTATTCTAATCCAATTAGGGTTTTTCACCAATCCTGTGCATCCAATATGTGATTTTGTGTCATTGGTTGAACATTTAGGTCATTTTCGTCCTCCCTAGGGTTATTTTAATCCAATTATGATTTGTAACCAATCTTGTGCATCCAATATGTGATTTTGTGTCATTGGTTGAACATTTAGGTCATTTTTGTCCTCCCTAGGCTTATTCTACGCCAATTAGGGTTTTTAACCAATCTTGTGCATCCAATATGTGATTTTGTGTCATTTTGTGTCATTGGTTGAACATTTAGGTCATTTTCGTCCTCCCTAGGCTTATTCTAATCCAATTAGGGTTTTTAACCAATCTTGTGCATCCAATATGTGATTTTGTGTCATTTTGTGTCATTGGTTGAACATTTAGGTCATTTTCGTCCTCCCTAGGCTTATTCTAATCTAATTAGGGTTTTTAACCAATCTTGTGGATCCAATATGTGATTTTGTGTCATTTTGTGTCATTGGTTGAACATTTTGGTCATTATCGTCCTCCCTAGGCTTATTTTAATCCAGTTAGGGTTTTTAACCAATCTTGTGCATCCTATATGTGATTTTGTGTCATTTTGTGTCATTGGTTGAACATTTAGGTCATTTTCGTCCTCCCTAGGCTTATTCTAATCCAATTAAGGTTTTTAACCAATCTTGTGCATCCAATATGTGATTTTGTGTCATTTTGTGTCATTGGTTGAACATTTAGATCATTTTCGTCCTCCCTAGGCTTATTCTAATCCAATTAGGGTTTTTAACCGATCTTGTGCATCCAATATGTGATTTTGTGTCATTTTGTGTCATTGGTTGAACATTTAGGTCATTTTTGTCCTCCAAAGGCTAATTCTAATCCAATTAGGGTTTTTAACCAATCTTGTGCATCCAATATGTGATTTTGTGTCATTGGTTGAACATTTAGGTCACTTTCGTCCTCCCTAGGCTTATTCTAATCCAATTAGGGTTTTTAACCAATGTTGTGCATATAATATGTGATTTTGTGTCATTGGTTGAACATTTAGGTCATTTTCGTCTTCCCTAGGCTTATTCTAATCCAATTAGGGTTTTTAACCAATCTTGTCCATCCAATGTGATTTTGTGTCATTTTGTGTCATTGGTTGAACATTTAGGTCATTTTCGTCCTCCCTAGGCTTATTCTAATCCAATTAAGGTTTTTAACCAATCTTGTGCATCCAATATGTGATTTTGTGTCATTTTGTGTCATTGGTTGAACATTTAGGTCATTTTCGTCCTCCCTAGGCTTATTGTAATCCAATTAAGGTTTTTACCAATCTTGTGCATCCAATATGTGATTTTGTGTCATTTTGTGTCATTGGTTGAACATTTAGGTTATTTTCGTCCTCCCTAGGCTTATTCTAATCCAATTAGGGTTTTTAACAAATCTTGTGCATCCAATATGTGATTTTGTGTCATGTTGTGTCATTGGTTGAACATTTAGGTCATTTTCGTCCTCCCTAGGCTTATTCTAATCCAATTAAGGTTTTTAACCAATCTTGTGCATCCAATATGTGATTTTGTGTCATTTTGTGTCATTGGTTGAACATTTAGGTCATTTTCGTCCTCCCTAGGCTTAATCTAATCCAATTAGGGATTTTAACCAATCTTGTGCATCCAATATGTGATTTTGTGTCATTGGTTGAACATTTAGGTCATTTTCGTCCTCCCTAGGCTTATTCTAATCCAATTAGGGTTTTTAACAAATCTTGTGCATCCAATATGTGATTTTGTGTCATGTTGTGTCATTGGTTGAACATTTAGGTCATTTTCGTCCTCCCTAGGCTTATTCTAATCCAATTAAGGTTGTTAACCAATCTTGTGCATCCAATATGTGATTTTGTGTCATTGGTTGAACATTTAGGTCATTTTCGTCCTCCCTAGGCTTATTCTAATCCAATTAGGGTTTTTAACCAATCTTGTGCATCAAATATGTGATTTTGTATCATTTTGTGTCATTGGTTGAACATTTAGGTCATTTTCGTCCTCCCTAGGCTTATTCTAATCCAATTAGGGTTTTTAACCAATCTTATGCATCCAATATGTGATTTTGTGTCATTGGTTGAACATTTAGGTCATTTTCGTCCTCCCTAGGCTTAATCTAATCCAATTAGGTTTTTTAACCAATCTTGTGCATCCAATATGTGATTTTATGTCATTGGTTGAACATTTAGGTCATTTTCGTACTCTCGTGGGTTATTCTTATCCAATTAGGGTTTTTAACAAATCTTGTGCATCCAATATGTGATTTTGTGTCATTTTGTATCATTGGTTGAACATTTAGGTCATTTTCGTCCTCCCTAGGCTTATTCTAATCCAATTAGGGATTTTAACCAATCTTGTGCATCCAATATGTGATTTTGTGTCATTTTGTGTCAATGGTTGAACATTTAGGTCATTTTCGTCCTCCCCAGGCTTATTCTAATCCAATTAGGGTTTTTAACCAATCTTGTGCATCCAATATGTGATTTTGTGTCATTTTGTGTCATTGGTTGAACATTTAGGTCATTTTCGTCCTCCCTAGGGTTATTCTAATCCAATTAGGATTTTTAACCAATCTTGTGCATCCAATATGTGATTTTGTGTCATTGGTTGAACATTTAGGTCATTTTCGTCCTCTCTAGGCTTATTCTAATCCAATTAGGGTTTTCAACCAATCTTGTGCATCCAATATGTGATTTTGTGTCATTTTGTGTCATTGCTTGAACATTTAGGTCATTTTCGTCCTCCCCAGGCTTATTCTAATCCAATTAGGGTTTTTAACCAATCTTGTGCATCCAATATGTGATTTTGTGTCATTTTGTGTCATTGGTTGAACATTTAGGTCATTTTCGTCCTCCCCAGGCTTATTCTAATCCAATTAGGGTTTTTCACCAATCCTGTGCATCCAATATGTGATTTTGTGTCATTTTGTGTCATTGGTTGAACATTTAGGTCATTTTCGTCCTCCCTAGGCTTATTCTAATCCAATTAGGGTTTTTAACCAATCTTGTGCATCCAATATGTGATTTTGTGTCATTTTGTGTCATTGGTTGAACATTTAGGTCATTTTTGTCCTCCCTAGGCTTATTCTAATCTACTTAGGGTTTTTAACCAATCTTGTGCATCCAGTATGTGATTTTGTGTCATTTTGTGTCATTGGTTGAACATTTAGGTCATTTTCGTCCTCGCTAGGCTTATTCTAATCCAATTAAGGTTTTTAACCAATCTTGTGCATCCAATATGTGATTTTGTGTCATTTTGTGTCATTGGTTGAACATTTAGGTCATTTTCGTCCTCCCTAGGCTTATTCTAATCCAATTACGGTTTTTAACCAATCTTGTGCATCCAATATGTGAGTTTGTGTCAATGGTTGAACATTTAGGTCATTTTCGTCCTCCCTAGGCTTATTCTAATCCAATTAGGGTTTTTAACCATCTTGTGCATCCAATATGTGATTTTGTGTCATTTTGTGTCATTGGTTAAACATTTAGGTCATTTTCGTCCTCCTTAGGCTTATTCTAATCCAATTACGGTTTTTAACCATTCTTGTGCATCCAATATGTGATTTTGTGTCATTGGTTGAACATTTAGGTCATTTTCGTCCTCCCTAGGCTTATTCTAATCCAATTAGGGTTTTTAACCAATCTTGTGCATCCAATATGTGATTTTGTGTCATTTTGTGTCATTGGTTGAACATTTAGGTCATTTTCGTCCTCCCTAGGCTTATTCTAATCCAATTAGGGTTTTAAACCAATCTTGTGCATCCTATATGTGATTTTGTGTCATTGGTTGAAGATTTAGGTCATTTTCGTCGTCCCTAGGCTTATTCTAATCCAATTAGGGTTTTTAACCAATCTTGTGCATCCAATATGTGATTTTGTGTCATTTTGTGTCATTGGTTGAACATTTAGGTCATTATCGTCCTCCCTAGGCTTTTTCTAATCGAATTAGGGTTTTTAACCAATCTTGTGCATCGAATATGTGATTTTGTGTCATTTTGTGTCATTGGTTGAACATTTAGGTCATTTTCGTCCTCCCTAGGCTTATTCTAA
>JBBPBQ010000043.1:91078-101197 GCA_037974755.1 Cicer yamashitae | reverse complement strand
TTGTGCATCCAATATGTGATTTTGTGTCATTTTGTGTCATTGGTTGAACATTTAGGTCATTTTCGTCCTCCCTAGGCTTATTCTAATCCAATTAGGATTTTTAACCAATCTTTTGCATCCAATATGTGATTTTGTGTCATTTTGTGTCATTGGTTGAACATTTAGGTCATTTTCGTCCTCCCTAGGCTTATTCTAATCCAATTAGGGTTTTTAACCAATCTTGTGCATTTAAAAAGTGATTTTGTGTCATTGGTAATCCAATTAGGTCATTTTCGTCCTCGCTAGGCTTATTCTAATCCAATTAGGGTTTTTAACCAATCTTGTGCATATAATAAGTGATTTTGTGTTATTGGTTGCACATTTAGGTCAATTTCGTCCTCCCAAGGCTTATTCTAACCCAATTAGGGTTTTTAACCAATCTTGTGCATCCAATATATGATTTTGTGTCATTTTGTGTGATTGGTTGAACATTTAGGTCATTTTCGTCCTCCCTAGGCTTATTCTAATCCAATTAGGGTTTTTAACCAATCTTGTGCATCCAATATGTGATTTTGTGTCATTGGTTGCACATTTAGATCATTTTCATCCTCCCTAGGCTTATTCTAATCCAATTAGGTTTTTTAACCAATCTTGTGCATCCAATATATGATTTTGTGTCATTAAGTGTCATTGGTTGCACATTTAGGTCATTTTTGTCCTCCCTAGGCTTATTCTAATCCAATTAGGGTTCTTAACCAATCTTGTGCATATAATAAGTGATTTTGTGTCATTGGTAATCCAGTTAGGTCATTTTCGTCCTCGATAGGCTTATTCTAATCCAATTAGGGTTTTTAACCAATCTTGTGCATATAATAAGTGATTTTGTGTCATTGGTAATCCAGTTAGAGCATTTTCGTCCTCGATAGGCTTATTCTAATCCAATTAGGTTTTTTAACCAATCTTATGCGTCCAATATGTGATTTTGTGTCATTTTGTGTCGTTGGTAATCCAATTAGGTCATTTTCGTCCATGCTAGGCTTATTCTAATACAATTAGGGTTTTTAACCAATCTTGTGCATCCAATATGTGATTTTGTGTCATTGGTTGCACATTTAGGTCATTTTCATCCTCCCTAGGCTTATTCTAATCCAATTAGGGTTTTTAACCAATCTTGTGCATCCAATATGTGATTTTGTGTCATTTTGTGTCATTTCGTGTCATTGGTTGCACACTTAGGTAATTTTTTTTCTCCCTAGACTTATTCTAATCCAGTTAGGGTTCTTAACCAATCTTGTGCATATAATAAGTGATTTTGTGTCATTGGTAATCCAATTAGGTCATTTTCGTCCTCGCTAGACTTATTCTAATCTAATTAGCGTTGGTAACCAATCTTATGCATCCAATATGTGATTTTGTGTCATTTTGTTCCATTGGTAATCCAATTAGGTCATTTTCGTCCACGCTAGGCTTATTCTAATCCAATTAGGGTTTTTAACCAATCTTGTGCATCAAATATGTGATTTTGTGACAGTGGTTGCACATTTAGGTCATTTTCGTCCTCCCTACGCTTATTCTAATCCAATTAGGGTTTTTAACCAATCTTGTGCATCAAATATGTGATTTTGTGTCATTTTGTGTCATTGGTTGAACATTTAGGTCATTTTCGTCCTCCCTAGGCTTATGCTAATCCAATTAGGGTTTTTAACCAATCTTGTGCATCCAATATGTGATTTTGTGTCATTTTGTGTCATTGGTTGCACACTTAGGTAATTTTTTTTCTCCCTAGACTTATTCTAATCCAATTAGGGTTCTTAACCAATCTTGTGCATATAATAAGTGATTTTGTGTCATTGGTAATCCAATTAGGTCATTTTCGTCCTCGCTAGACTTATTCTAATCTAATTAGGGTTTTTAACCAATCTTGTGTATCCAATATGTGATTTTGTGTCATTTTGTGTCATTGGTTGAACATTTAGGTCATTTTCGTCCTCCCTAGGTTTATTCTAATCAAATTAGGGTTTTTAACCAATCTTGTGCATCCAATATGTGATTTTGTGTCATCTTGTGTCATTGGTTGCACACTTAGGTAATTTTTTTTCTCCCTAGGCTTATTTTAATCCAATTAGGGTTCTTAACCAATCTTGTGCATATAATACGTGATTTTGTGTCATTGGTAATCCAATTAGGTCATTTTCGTCCTCGCTAGGCCTATTCTAATCCAATTATGGTGTTTAACCATTCTTATGCATCCAATATGTGATTTTGTGTCATTTTGTGTCATTGGAAATCCAATTAGGTCATTTTCGTCCTCGCTAGGCTTATTCTAATCCAATTAGGGTTTTTAACCAATCTTGTGCAAATAATAAGTGATTTTGTGTTATTGGTTGCACATTTAGGTCAATTTCGTCCTCCCAAGGCTTATTCTAACCCAATTATGGTTTTTAACCAATCTTGTGCATCCAATATGTGATTTTGTGTTATTTTGTGTGATTGGTTGAACATTTAGGTCATTTTCGTCCTCCCTAGGCTTATTCTAATCCAATTAGGGTTTTTAACCAATCTTGTGCATCCAATATGTGATTTTGTGTCATTGGTTGCACATTTAGGTCATTTTCATCCTCCCTAGGCTTATTCTAATCCAATTAGGTTTTTTAACCAATCTTGTGCATCCAATATGTGATTTTGTGTCATTTTGTGTCATTGGTTGCACATTTAGGTCATTTTTGTCCTCCCTAGGCTTATTCTAATCCAATTCGGGTTTTTAACCAATCTTATGCGTCCAATATGTGATTTTGTGTCATTTTGTGTCATTGGTAATCCAATTAGGTCATTTTCGTCCTCGCTAGGCTTATTCTAATACAATTAGGGTTTTTAACCAATCTTGTGCATCCAATATGTGATTTTGTGTCATTGGTTGCAAATTTAGGTCATTTTCGTCCTCCTTAGGCTTATTCTAATCCAATTAGGGTTTTTAAGCAATGTTGTGTATCCAGTTTGTGATTTAGTGTCATTTTGTGTCATTGGTTGAATATTTAGGTCATTTTCATCCTCCCTAGGCTTGTTCTAATCCAATTAGAGTTTTTAACCAATCTTGTGCATCCAATATGTGATTTTGTGTCATTGGTTGCACATTTAGGTCATTTTCATCCTCCCTTGGCTTATTCTAATCCAATTAGGGTTTTTAACCAATCTTGTGCATCCAATATGTGGTTTTGTGTCATTTTGGGTCACTGGTTGAACATTTAGGTCATTTTCGTCCTCCCTAGGCTTATTCTAATCCAATTAGGGTTTTTAACCAATCTTGTGCATCCAATATGTAATTTTGTGTCATTTTGTTCCATTGGTAATCCAATTAGGTCATTTTCGTCCTTGCTAGGCTTATTCTAATCCAATTAAGGTTTTTAACTAATCTTGTGCATCAAATATGTGATTTTGTGTCATTTTGTGTCATTGGTTGAACATTCAGGTCATTTTCGTCCTCCCTAGGCTTATGCTAATCCAATTAGGGTTTTTAACCAATCTTGTGCATCCAATATGTGATTTTGTGTCATTGGTTGCACATTTAGGTCATTTTCGTCCTCCCTAGGCTTATTCTAATCCAATTAGGGTTTTTAACCAATCTTGTGCATTTAATAAGTGATTTTGTGTCATTGGTAATCCAATTAGGTCATTTTCATCCTCGCTAGGCTTGTTCTTATCCAATTAGGGTTTTTAACCAATCTTGTGCATCCAAAATGTGATTTTGTGTCATTTTTTGTCATTGGTTGAACATTTAGGTCATTTTCGTCCTCCCTAGGCTTATTCTAATCCAATTAGGGTTTTTAACCAATCTTGTGCATATAATAAGTGATTTTGTGTCATTTTAGGTCACTAGTTGAACATTTAGGTCATTTTCGTCCTCCCTAGGCTTATTCTAATCCAATTAAGGTTTTTAACCAATCTTGTGCATCCAATATGTGATTTTGTGTCATTTTGTGTCATTGGTCGCACACTTAGGTAATTTTTTTTCTCCCTAGACTTATTCTAATCCAATTAGGGTTCTTAACCAATCTTGTGCATATAATAAGTGATTTTGTGTCATTGGTAATCCAATTAGGTCATTTTCGTCCTCGCTAGACTTATTCTAATCTAATTAGGGTTGGTAACCAATCTTATGCATCCAATATGTGATTTTGTGTCATTTTTTGTCATTGGTTGAACATTCAGGTCATTTTCGTCCTCCCTAGGCTTATGCTAATCTAATTAGGGTTTTTAACCAATATTGTGCATCCAATATGTGATTTTGTGTCATTGGTTGCACATTTAGGTCATTTTCGTCCTCCCTAGGCTTATTCTAATCCTATTAGGGTTTTTAACCAATCTTGTGCATCCAATATGTGATTTTGTGTCATTTTGTGTCATTGGTTGGACACTTAGGTCATTTTTGTCCTCCCTAGGCTTATTATAATCCAATTAGGGATTATAACCAATCTTGTGCATCCAATATGTGATTTTGTGTCATTGGTTGCACATTTAGGTCATTTTCGTCCTCCCTAGGTTATTCTAATCCAATTAGGGTTTTTAACCAATCTTGTGTATCCAATATGTGATTTTGTGTCATTTTGTGTCATTGGTTGAACATTTATGTCATTTTCGTCCTCCCTAGGTTTATTCTAATCCAATTAGGGTTTTTAACCAATCTTGTGCATCCAATATGTGATTTTGTGTCATTGGTTGCACACTTAGGTAATTTTTTTTCTCCCTAGGCTTATTCTAATCCAATTAGGGTTCTTAACCAATCTTGTGCATATAATACGTGATTTTGTGTCATTGGTAATCCAATTAGGTCATTTTCATCCTCGCTAGGCTTATTCTAATCCAATTAGGGTTTTTAACCAATCTTATGCATCCAATATGTGATTTTGTGTCATTTTGTGTCATTGGTAATCCAATTAGGTCATTTTCGTCCTCGCTAGGCTTATTCTAATCCAATTAGGGTTTTTAACCAATTATGTGCATATAATAAGTGATTTTGTGTTATTGGTTGCACATTTAGGTCAATTTCGTCCTCCCTAGACTTATTCTAACCCAATTAGGGTTTTTAACCAATCTTGTGCATCCAATATGTGATTTTGTGTCACTTTGTGTGATTGGTTGAACATTTAGGTTATTTTCGTCCTCCCTAGGCTTATTCTAATCCAATTAGGGTTTTTAACCAATCTTGTGTATCCAATATGTGATTTAGTGTCATTTTTTGTCATTGGTTGAACATTTAGGTCATTTTCGTCCTCCCTAGGCTTATTCTAATCCAATTAGGGTTTTTAACCAATCTTGTGCATCCAATATGTGATTTTGTGTCATTGGTTGCACATTTAGGTCATTTTCATCCTCCCTAGGCTTATTCTAATCCAATTAGGGTTCTTAACCAACCTTGTGCATCCAATATGTGATTTTGTGTCATTTTGGGTCACTGGTTGAACATTTAGGTCATTTTCGTCCTCCCTAGGCTTATTCTAATCCAATTAGGGTTTTTAACCAATCTTGTGCATATAATAAGTGATTTTGTGTCATTGGTAATTTAGTTAGGTCATTTTCGTCCTCGATAGGCTTATTCTAATCCAATTAGGGTTTTTAGCCAATCTTGTGAATCCAATACGTGATTTTGTTTCATTGGTTGCACATTTAGATCATTTTCGTCCTCGCTAGGCTTATTCTAATCCAATTAGGGTTTTTAACCAATCTTGTGTATCCAGTATGTGATTTTGTGTCATTGGTTTTACATTTAGATCATTTTCGTCCTCCCTAGGCTTATTCTAATCCTATTAGGGTTTTTAACCAATCTTGTGCATATAATAAGTGATTTTGTGTCATTTGTAATCCAATTAGGTCATTTTCGTCCTCGCTAGGCTTATTCTAATCCAATTAGGGTTTTTAACCAATCTTGTGCATCCAATATGTGATTTTGTGTCATTGGTTGCACATTTAGGTCATTTTCGTCCTCCCTAGGCTTATTCTAATCCAATTAGGGTTTTTAACCAATCTTGTGCATTTAATAAGTGATTTTGTGTCATTGGTAATCCAATTAGGTCATTTTCATCCTCGCTAGGCTTGTTCTTATCCAATTAGGGTTTTTAACCAATCTTGTGCATCCAAAATGTGATTTTGTGTCATTTTTTGTCATTGGTTGAACATTTAGGTCATTTTCGTCCTCCCTAGGCTTATTCTAATCCAATTAGGGTTTTTAACCAATCTTGTGCATCCAATATGTGATTTTGTGTCATTTTGTGTCATTGGTTAAACATTTAGGTCATTTTCGTCCTCCATAGGCTTATTCTAATCCAATTACGGTTTTTAACCATTCTTGTGCATCCAATATGTGATTTTGTGTCATTGGTTGAACATTTAGGTCATTTTCGTCCTCCCTAGGCTTATTCTAATCCAATTAGGGTTTTTAACCAATCTTGTGCATCCAATATGTGATTTTGTGTCATTTTGTGTCATTGGTTGAACATTTAGGTCATTTTCGTCCTCCCTAGGCTTATTCTAATCCAATTAAGGTTTTTAACCAATCTTGTGCATCCAATATGTGATTTTGTGTCATTGGTTGAACATTTAGGTCATTATCGTCCTCCCTAGGCTTAATCTAATCCAATTAGGGTTTTTAACCAATCTTGTGCATCCAATATGTCATTTAGTGTCATTGGTTGAACATTTAGGTCATTTTCGTCCTCCCTTGGGTTATTCTTATCCAATTATGGTTTTTAACAAATCTTGTGCATCCAATATGTGATTTTGTGTCATTTTGTATCATTGGTTGAACATTTAGGTCATTTTCGTCCTCCCTAGGCTTATTCTAATCCAATTAGGGTTTTTAACCAATCTTGTGCATCCAATATGTGATTTTGTGTCATTTTGTGTCATTGGTTGAACATTTAGGTCATTTTCGTCCTCCCTAGGCTTATTCTAATCGAATTAGGGTTTTTAACAACAATCTTGTGCATCCAATATGTGATTTTGTGTCATATTGGGTCATTGGTTGAACATTTAGGTCATTTTCGTCCTCCCTAGGCTTATTCTAATCCAATTAGGGTTTTTAACCAATCTTGTGCATCCAATATGTGATTTTGTGTCATTTTGTGTCATTGGTTGAACATTTAGGTCATTTTCGCCCTCCCTTGGCTTATTCTAATCCAATTACGGTTTTTAACCAATCATGTGCATCCAATATGTGAGTTTGTGTCATTGGTTGAACATTTAGGTCATTTTCGTCCTCCCTAGGCTTATTCTAATCCAATTAGGGTTTTTAACCAATCTTGTGCATCCAATATGTGATTTTGTGTCATTTTGTGTCATTGGTTGAACATTTAGGTCATTTTCGTCCTCCCTAGGCCTATTCTAATCCAATTAGGGTTTTTTACCAATCTTGTGCATCCAATATGTGATTTTGTGTCATTGGTTGAACATTTAGGTCATTTTCGTCCTCCCTAGGCTTATTCTAATCCAATTAGGGTTTTTAACCAATCTTGTGCATCCAATATGTGATTTTGTGTCATTTTGTGTCATTGGTTGAACATTTAGGTCATTTTCGTCCTCCCTAGACTTATTCTAATCCAATTATGGTTTTTAACCAATCATGTGCATCCAATATGTGATTTTGTGTCATTTTGTGTTATTGGTTGATCATTTAGGTCATTTTCGTCCTCCCTAGGCTTATTCTAATCCAATTAGGGTTTTTAACCAATCTTGTGCATCCAATATGTGATTTTGTGTCATTGGTTGAACTTTTAGGTCAATTTCGTCCTCCCTAGGCTTATTCTAATCCAATTAGGGTTTTTAACCAATCTTGTGCATCCAATATGTGATTTTGTGTCATTGGTTGAACATTTAGGTCATTTTCGTCCTCCCTAGGCTTATTCTAATCCAATTAGGGTTTTTAACCAATCTTGTGCATCCAATATGTGATTTTGTGTCATTGGTTGAATATTTAGGTGATTTTTGTCCTCCCTAGGCTTATTCGAATCCAATTAGGGTTTTTAACCAATCTTGTGCATCCAATATGTGATTTTGTGTCATTTTGTGTCATTTGTTGAACATTTAGGTCATTTTCGTCCTCCGTAGGCTTATTCTAATCCAATTAGGGTTTTTAACCAATCTTGTGCATCCAATATGTGATTTTGTGTCATTTTGGGTCATTTGTTGAACATTTAGGTCATTTTCGTCCTCCGTAGGCTTATTCTAATCCCATTAGGGTTTTTAACCAATCTTGTGCATCCAATATGTGATTTTCTGTCATTTTGTGTCATTGGTTGAACATTTAGGTCATTTTCGTCCTCCCTAGGCTTATTCTAATCCAATTAGGGTTTTTAACCAATCTTGTGCATCCAATATGTGATTTTGTGTCATTTTGTGTCATTGGTTGAACATTTAGGTCTTTTTCGTCCTCCCTAGGCTTATTCTAATCCAATTACGGTTTTTAACAAATCTTGTGCATCCAATATGTGATTTTGTGTAATTGGTTGAACATTTAGGTCATTTTCGTCGTCCCTAGGCTTATTCTAATCCAATTAGGGTTTATAACCAATCTTGTGCATCCAATATGTGATTTTGTGTCATTGGTTGAACATTTAGGTCATTTTCGTCTTCCCTAGGCTTACTGTAATCGAATTAGGGTTTTTAACCAATCTTGTGCATCCAATATGTGATTTTGTGTCATTTTGTGTCATTGGTTGAACATTTAGGTCATTTTCGTCCTCCCTAGGGATATTCTAATCCAATTAGGGTTTTTAACCAATCTTGTGCATCCAATATGTGATTTTGTGTCATTTTGTGTCATTGGTTGAACATTTAGGTCATTTTCGTCCTCCCTAGGCTTATTCTAATCCAATTAGGGTTTTTAACCAATCTTGTGCATCCAATATGTGATTTTGTGTCATTTTGTGTCATTGGTTGAACATTTAGGTCATATTCGTCCTCCCTAGGCTTATTCTAATCCAATTAAGGTTTTTAACCAATCTTGTGCATCCAATATGTGATTTTGTGTCATTTTGTGTCATTGGTTGAACATTTAGGTCATTTTCGTCCTCCCTAGGCTTATTCTAATCCAATTAGGGTTTTTAACCAATCTTGTGCATCCAATATGTGATTTTGTGTCATTTTGTGTCATTGGTTGAACATTTAGGTCATTTTCGTCCTCCTTGGGCTTATTCTAGTCCAATTAGGGTTTTTAACCAATCTTGTCCATCCAATATGTGATTTTGTGTCATTGGTTGAACATTTAGGTCATTTTCGTCCTCCCTAGGCTTATTCTAATCCAATTAGGGTTTTTAACCAATCTTGTGCATCCAATATGTGATTTTGTGTCATTGGTTGCACATTTCGGTCATTTTCGTCCTCCCTAGGCTTATTCTAATCCAATTAGGGTTTTTAACCAATCTTGTGCATCCAATATGTGATTTTGTGTCATTTTGGGTCACTGGTTGAACATTTAGGTCATTTTCGTCCTCCCTAGGCTTATGCTAATCCAATTAAGGTTTTTAACCAATCTTGTGCATATAATACGTGATTTTGTGTCATTGGTAATCCAATTAGGTCATTTTCGTCCTCGCTAGGCTTATTCTAATCCAATTAGGGTTTTTAACCATTCTTATGCATCCAATATGTGATTTTGTGTCATTTTGTGTCATTGGTAATCCAATTAGGTCATTTTCGTCCTCGCTAGGCTTATTCTAATCCAATTAGGGTTTTTAACCAATCTTGTGCAAATAATAAGTGATTTTGTGTTATTGGTTGCACATTTAGGTCAATTTCGTCCTCCCAAGGCTTATTCTAACCCAATTAGGGTTTTTAACCAATCTTGTGCATCCAATATGTGACTTTGTGTTATTTTGTGTGATTGGTTGAACATTAAGGTCATTTTCGTCCTCCCTAGGCTTATTCTAATCCAATTAGGGTTTTTAACCAATCTTGTGTATCCAATATGTGACTTAGTGTCATTTTGTGTCATTGGTTGAACATTTAGGTCATTTTCGTCCTCCCTAGGCTTATTCTAATCCAATTAGGGTTATTAACCAATCTTGTGCATCCAATATGTGATTTTGTGTCATTGGTTGCACATTTAGGTCCTTTTCATCCTCCCTAGGCTTATTCTAATCCAATTAGGGT
>JBBPBQ010000043.1:4997-42401 GCA_037974755.1 Cicer yamashitae | reverse complement strand
ATTTTCGTCCTCGCTAGGCTTATTCTAATCCAATTAGGGTTTTTAACTAATCTTGTGCATCAAATATGTGATTTTGTGTCATTTTGTGTCATTGGTTGAACATTCAGGTCATTTTCGTCCTCCCTAGGCTTATGCTAATCCAAATAGGGTTTTTAACCAATCTTGTGCATCCAATATGTGATTTTGTGTCATTCGTTGCACATTTAGGTCATTTTCGTCCTCCCTAGGCTTATTCTAATCCAATTAGGGTTTTTAACCAATCTTGTGTATCCAATATGTGATTTTTGTCATTTTGTGTCATTGGTTGAACATTTATGTCATTTTCGTCCTCCCTAGGTTTATTCTAATCCAATTAGGGTTTTTAACCAATCTTGTGCATCCAATATGTGATTTTGTGTCATTGGTTGCACACTTAGGTAATTTTTTTTCTCCCTAGGCTTATTCTAATCCAATTAGGGTTCTTAACCAATCTTGTGCATATAATACGTGATTTTGTGTCATTGGTAATCCAATTAGGTCATTTTCATCCTCGCTAGGCTTATTCTAATCCAATTAGGGTTTTTAACCAATCTTATGCATCCAATATGTGATTTTTTGTCATTTTGTGTTATTGGTAATCCAATTAGGTCATTTTCGTCCTCGCTAGGCTTATTCTAATCCAATTAGGGTTTTTAACCAATTATGTGCATATAATAAGTGATTTTGTGTTATTGGTTGCACATTTAGGTCAATTTCGTCCTCCCAAGACTTATTCTAACCCAATTAGGGTTTTTAACCAATCTTGTGCATCCAATATGTGATTTTGTGTCACTTTCTGTGATTGGTTGAACATTTAGGTAATTTTCGTCCTCCCTAGGCTTATTCTAATCCAATTAGGGTTTTTAACCAATCTTGTGTATCCAATATGTGATTTAGTGTCATTTTGTGTCATTGGTTGAACATTTAGGTCATTTTCGTCCTCCCTAGGCTTATTCTAATCCAATTAGGGTTTTTAACCAATCTTGTGCATCCAATATGTGATTTTGTGTCATTGTTTGCACATTTAGGTCATTTTCATCCTCCCTAGGCTTATTCTAATCCAATTAGGTTTTTTAACCAATCTTGTGCATCCAATATGTGATTTTGTGTCATTGGTTGCACATTTAGGTTATTTTTGTCCTCCCTAGGCTTATTCTAATGCAATTAGGGTTTTTAACCAATCTTGTGCATATAATAAGTGATTTTGTGTCATTGGTAATCCAGTTAGGTCATTTTCGTCCTCGATAGGCTTATTCTAATCCAATTAGGTTTTTTAACCAATCTTATGCGTCCAATATGTGATTTTGTGTCATTTTGTGTCATTGGTAATCCAATTAGGTCATTTTCGTCCTCGCTAGGCTTATTCTAATACAATTAGGGTTTTTAACCAATCTTGTGCATCCAATATGTGATTTTGTGTCATTGGTTGCAAATTTAGGTCATTTTCGTCCTCCCTAGGCTTATTCTAATCCAATTAGGGTTTTTAACCAATCTTGTGTATCCAATATGTGATTAAAAGTCATTGGTTGAATATATAGGTCATTTTCATCCTCCCTAGGCTTGTTCTAATCCAATTAGGGTTTTTAACCAATCTTGTGGATATAATAAGTGATTTTGTGTCATTGGTAATCCAGTTAGGTCATTTTCGTCCTCGATAGGCTTATTCTAATCCAATTAGGTTTTTTAACCAATCTTATGCGTCCAATATGTGATTTTGTGTCATTTTGTGTCATTGGTAATCCAATTAGGTCATTTTCGTCCTCGCTAGGCTTATTCTAATACAATTAGGGTTTTTAACAAATCTTGTGCATCCAATATGTGATTTTGTGTCATTTTGTGTCATTGGTTGCACATTATGTCATTTTTGTCCTCCCTAGGCTTATTCTAATCCAATTAGGGTTTTTAACCAATCTTGTGCATATAATAAGTGATTTTGTGTCATTGGTAATCCAGTTAGGTCATTTTCGTCCTCGATAGGCTTATTCTAATCCAATTAGATTTTTTAACCAATCTTATGCGTCCAATATGTGATTTTGTGTCATTTTGTGTCATTGGTAATCCAATTAGGTCATTTTCGTCCTCGCTAGGCTTATTCTAATACAATTAGGGTTTTTAACCAATCTTGTGCATCCAATATGCGATTTTGTGTCATTGGTTGCAAATTTAGGTCAATTTCGTCCTCCCTAGGCTTATTCTAATCCAATTAGGGTTTTTAAGCAATCTTGTGTATCCAGTATGTGATTTAATGTCATTTTGTGTCATTGGTTGAATATTTAGGTCATTTTCATCCTCCCTAGGCTTGTTCTAATCCAATTAGAGTTTTTAACCAATCTTGTGCATCCAATATGTGATTTTGTGTCATTGGTTGAACATTTAGGTCATTTTCGTCCTCCCTAGGCTTATTCTAATCCAATTAGGGTTTCTAACCAATCTTGTGCATCCAATATGTGATTTTGTGTCATTGGTTGAACATTTAGGTCATTTTCGTCCTCCCTAGGCTTATTCTAATCCAATTAGGGTTTTTAACCAATCTTGTGCATCCAATATGTGAATTTGTGTCATTGGTTGCACATTTAGGTCATTTTCGTCCTCCCTAGCCTTATTCAAATCCAATTAAGGTTTTTAACCAATCTTGTGCATCCAATATGTGATTTTGTGTCATTGGTTGAACATTTAGGTCATTTTCGTCCTCCCTAGGCTTATTCTAATCCAATTAGGGTTTTTAACCAATCTTGTGCATCCAATATGTGATTTTTTTATCATTTTGTGTTATTGGTTGAACATTTAGGTCATTTTCGTCCTCCCTAGGCTTATTCTAATCCAATTAGGGTTTTTAACCAATCTGCTGCATCCAATATGTGATTTTGTGTCATTGGTTGAACATTTAGGTCATTTTCGTCCTCCCTAGGCTTATTCTAATCCAATTAGGGTTTTTAACCAATCTTGTGCATCCAATATGTGATTTTGTGTCATTGGTTGAACATTTAGGTCATTTTCGTCCTCCCTAGGCTTATTCTAATCCAATTAGGGTTTTTAACCAATCTTGTGCATCCAATATGTGATTTTGTGTCATTTTGTGTCATTGGTTGAACATTTAGGTCATTTTCGTCCTCCCTAGACTTATTCTAATCCAATTATGGTTTTTAACCAATCATGTGCATCCAATATGTGATTTTGTGTCATTTTGTGTTATTGGTTGATCATTTAGGTCATTTTCGTCCTCCCTAGGCTTATTCTAATCCAATTAGGGTTTTTAACCAATCTTGTGCATCCAATATGTGATTTTGTGTCATTGGTTGAACTTTTAGGTCAATTTCGTCCTCCCTAGGCTTATTCTAATCCAATTAGGGTTTTTAACCAATCTTGTGCATCCAATATGTGATTTTGTGTCATTGGTTGAACATTTAGGTCATTTTCGTCCTCCCTAGGCTTATTCTAATCCAATTAGGGTTTTTAACCAATCTTGTGCATCCAATATGTGATTTTGTGTCATTGGTTGAACATTTAGGTCATTTTCGTCCTCCCTAGGCTTATTCTAATCCAATTAGGGTTTTTAACCAATCTTGTGCATCCAATATGTGATTTTGTCTCATTGCTTGAACATTTAGATCATTTTCGTCCTCCCTAGGCTTATTCTAATCCAATTAGGGTTTTTAACCAATCTTGTGCATCCAATATGTGATTTTGTGCATTTTGTGTCATTGGTTGAACATTTAGGTCATTTTCGTCCTCCCTAGGCTTATTCTAATCCAATTAGGGTTTTTAACCAATCTTGTGCATCCAATATGTGATTTTGTGTCATTGGTTGCACATTTAGGTCATTTTTGTCCTCCCTAGGCTTATTTTAATCTAATTAGGGTTTTTAACCAATCTTGTGCATCCAATATGTGATTTTGTGTCATTGGTTGCACATTTAGGTCATTTTCGTCCTCCCTAGGCTTATTCTAATCCAATTAGGGTTTTTAACCAATCTTGTGCATATAATAAGTGATTTTGTGTCATTTGTAATCCAATTGGGTCATTTTCGTCCTCGCTAAACTTATTCTAACCCAATTAGGGTTTTTAACCAATCTTGTGCATCCAATATGTGATTTTGTGTCATTGGTTGAACATTTAGGTCATTTTCGTCCTCCCTAGGCTTATTCTAATCCAATTAGGGTTTTTAACCAATCTTGTGCATCCAATATGTGATTTTGTGTCATTGGTTGCACATTTAGGTCATTTTCGTCCTCCCTAGGCTTATTCTAATCCAATTAGGGTTTTTAACCAATCTTGTGCATCCAATATGTAATTTTGTGTCATTGGTTGCACATTTAGGTAATTTTCGTCCTCCCTAGGCTTATTCTAATCCAATTAGGGTTTTTAACCAATCTTGTGCATCCAATATGTGATTTTGTGTCATTGGTTGAACATTTAGGTCATTTTCGTCCTCCCTAGGCTTATTCTAATCCAATTAGGGTTTTTAACCAATCTTGTGCATCCAATATGTTATTTTGTGTCATTGGTTGAACATTTAGGTCATTTTCGTCCTCCCTAGGCTTATTCTAATCCAATTAGGGTTTTTAACCAATCTTGTGAATCCAATATGTGATTTTCTGTCATTTTATGTCATTGGTTGAACATTTAGGTCATTTTCGTCCTCCTTGGGCTTATTCTAATCCAATTAGGGTTTTTAACCAATCTTGTGCATCCAATATGTGATTTTGTGTCATTGGTTGAACATTTAGGTCATTTTCGTCCTCCCTAGGCTTATTCTAATCCAATTAGGGTTTTTAACCAATCTTGTGCATCCAATATGTGATTTTGTGTCATTGGTTGCACATTTAGATCATTTTCGTCCTCCCTAGGCTTATTCTAATCTAATTAGGGTTTTTAACCAATCTTGTGCATATAATAAGTGATTTTGTGTCATTGGTAATCCAATTAGGTCATTTTCGTCCTCAATAGGCTTATCCTCATCCAATTAGGTTTTTTAACCAAATTTATGCATCCAATATGTGATTTTGTGTCATTTTGTGTCATTGGTAATCCAATTAGGTCATTTTCGTCCTCGCTAGGCTTATTCTAATACAATTAGGGATTTTAACCAATCTTGTGCATCCAATATGTGATTTTGTGTCATTGGTTGCACATTTAGGTCATTTTCGTCCTCCCTAGGCTTATTCAAATCCAATTAGGGTTTTTAACCAATCTTGTGTATCCAATATGTGATTTAGTGTCATTTTGTGTCATTGGTTGAACATTTAGGTCATTTTCGTCCTCCCTAGGCTTATTCTAATCCAATTAGGGTTTTTAACCAATCTTGTGCATCCAATATGTGATTTTGTGTCATTGGTTGCACACTTAGGTCGTTTTTGTCCTCCCTAGGCTTATTCTAATCCAATTAGGGTTTTTAACCAATCTTGTGCATATTATAAGTGATTTTGTGTCATTGGTAATCCAATTAGGTCATTTTCGTCCTCGATAGGCTTATCCTAATCCAATTAGGTTTTTTAACCAATCTTATGCATCCAATATGTGATTTTGTGCCATTTTGTGTCATTGGTAATCCAATTAGGTCATTTTCGTCCTCCCTAGGCTTATTCTAATACAATTAGGGTTTTTAACCAATCTTGTGCATCCAATATGTGATTTTGTGTCATTGGTTGCACATTTAGGTCATTTTCGTCCTCCCTAGGCTTATTCTAATCCAATTAGGGTTTTTAACCAATCTTGTGTATCCAATATGTGATTTAGTGTCATTTTGTGTCATTGGTTGAACATTTAGGTCATTTTCGTCCTCCCTAGGCTTATTCTAATCCAATTAGGGTTTTTAACCAATCTTGTGCATCCAATATGTGATTTTGTGTCATTTTGGGTCACTGGTTGAACATTTAGGTCATTTTCGTCCTCCCTAGGCTTATTCTAATCCAATTAGGGTTTTTAACCAATCTTGTGCATCCAATATGTGATTTTGTGTCATTTTGTTCCATTGGTAATCCAATTAGGTCATTTTCGTCCTCGCTAGGCTTATTCTAATCCAATTAGGGTTTTTAACTAATCTTGTGCATCAAATATGTGATTTTGTGTCATTTTGTGTCATTGGTTGAACATTCAGGTCATTTTCGTCCTCCCTAGGCTTATGCTAATCCAAATAGTGTTTTTAACCAATCTTGTGCATCCAATATGTGATTTTGTGTCATTCGTTGCACATTTAGGTCATTTTCGTCCTCGCTAGGCTTATTCTAATCCAATTAGGGTTTTTAACCAATCTTGTGTATCCAATATGTGATTTTGTGTCATTTTGTGTCATTGGTTGAACATTTATGTCATTTTCGTCCTCCCTAGGTTTATTCTAATCCAATTAGGGTTTTTAACCAATCTTGTGCATCCAATATGTGATTTTGTGTCATTTTGTGTCATTGGTTGCACACTTAGGTAATTTTTTTTCTCCCTAGGCTTATTCTAATCCAATTAGGGTTCTTAACCAATCTTGTGCATATAATACGTGATTTTGTGTCATTGGTAATCCAATTAGGTCATTTTCATCCTCGCTAGGCTTATTCTAATCCAATTAGGGTTTTTAACCAATCTTATGCATCCAATATGTGATTTTGTGTGATTTTGTGTCATTGGTAATCCAATTAGGTCATTTTCGTCCTCGCTAGGCTTATTCTAATCCAATTAGGGTTTTTAACAAATTATGTGCATATAATAAGTGATTTTGTGTTATTGGTGGCACATTTAGGTCAATTTCGTCCTCCCAAGACTTATTCTAACCCAATTAGGGTTTCTAACCAATCTTGTGCATCCAATATGTGATTTTGTGTCACTTTGTGTGATTGGTTGAACATTTAGGTTATTTTCGTCCTCCCTAGGCTTATTCTAATCCAATTAGGGTTTTTAACCAATCTTGTGTATCCAATATGTGATTTAGTGTCATTTTGTGTCATTGGTTGAACATTTAGGTCATTTTCGTCCTCCCTAGGCTTATTCTAATCCAATTAGGTTTTTTAACCAATCTTGTGCATCCAACATGTGATTTTGTGTCATTTTGAGTCATTGGTTGCACATTTAGGTTATTTTTGTCCTCCCTAGGCTTATTCTAATCCAATTAGGGTTTTTAACCAATCTTGTGCATATAATAAGTGATTTTGTGTCATTGGTAATCCAGTTAGGTCATTTTCGTCCTCCCTAGGCTTATTCTAATCCAATTAGGGTTTCTAACTAATCTTGTGTATCCAATATGTGATTTTGTGTCATTGGTTGCACATTTAGGTCATTTTCATCCTCCTTAGGCTTATTCTAATCCAATTAGGTTTTTTAACCAATCTTGTGCATCCAATATGTGATTTTGTGTCATTTTGTGTCATTGGTTGCACATTTAGGTTATTTTTGTCCTCCCTAGGCTTATTCTAATCCAATTAGGGTTTTTAACCAATCTTGTGCATATAATAAGTGATTTTGTGTCATTGGTAATCCAGTTAGGTCATTTTCGTCCTCGATAGGCTTATTCTAATCCAATTAGGTTTTTTAACCAATCTTATGCGTCCAATATGTGATTTTGTGTCATTTTATGTCACTGGGAATCCAATTAGGTCATTTTCGTCCTCACTAGGCTTATTCTAATACAATTAGGGTTTTTAACCAATCTTGTGCATCCAATATGTGATTTTGTGTCATTGGTTGCACATTTAGGTCATTTTTGTCCTCCCTAGGCTTATTCTAATCCAATTAGGGTTTTTAACCAATCTTGTGCATATAATAAGTGATTTTGTGTCATTGGTAATCCAATTAGGTCATTTTCGTCCTCGATAGGCTTATTCTAATCCAATTAGATTTTTTAACCAATCTTATGCGTCCAATATGTGATTTTGTGTCATTTTGTGTCATTGGTAATCCAATTAGGTCATTTTCGTCCTCGCTAGGCTTATTCTAATACAATTAGGGTTTTTAACCAATCTTGTGCATCCAATATGCGATTTTGTGTCATTGGTTGCAAATTTAGGTCAATTTCGTCCTCCCTAGGCTTATTCTAATCCAATTAGGGTTTTTAAGCAATCTTGTGTATCCAGTATGTGATTTAATGTCATTTTGTGTCATTGGTTGAATATTTAGGTCATTTTCATCCTCCCTAGGCTTGTTCTAATCCAATTAGAGTTTTTAACCAATCTTGTGCATCCAATATGTGATTTTGTGTCATTGGTTGAACATTTAGGTCATTTTCGTCCTCCCTAGGCTTATTCTAATCCAATTAGGGTTTCTAACCAATCTTGTGCATCCAATATGTGATTTTGTGTCATTGGTTGAACATTTAGGTCATTTTCGTCCTCCCTAGGCTTATTCTAATCCAATTAGGGTTTTTAACCAATCTTGTGCATCCAATATGTGAATTTGTGTCATTGGTTGCACATTTAGGTCATTTTCGTCCTCCCTAGCCTTATTCAAATCCAATTAAGGTTTTTAACCAATCTTGTGCATCCAATATGTGATTTTGTGTCATTGGTTGAACATTTAGGTCATTTTCGTCCTCCCTAGGCTTATTCTAATCCAATTAGGGTTTTTAACCAATCTTGTGCATCCAATATGTGATTTTTTTATCATTTTGTGTTATTGGTTGAACATTTAGGTCATTTTCGTCCTCCCTAGGCTTATTCTAATCCAATTAGGGTTTTTAACCAATCTGCTGCATCCAATATGTGATTTTGTGTCATTGGTTGAACATTTAGGTCATTTTCGTCCTCCCTAGGCTTATTCTAATCCAATTAGGGTTTTTAACCAATCTTGTGCATCCAATATGTGATTTTGTGTCATTGGTTGAACATTTAGGTCATTTTCGTCCTCCCTAGGCTTATTCTAATCCAATTAGGGTTTTTAACCAATCTTGTGCATCCAATATGTGATTTTTTGTCATTGGTTGAATATTTAGGTCATTTTTGTCCTCCCTAGGCTTATTCTAATCCAATTAGGGTTTTTAACCAATCTTGTGCATCCAATATGTGATTTTGTGTCATTGGTTGAACATTTAGGTCATTTTCGTCCTCCCTAGGCTTATTCTAATCCAATTAGGGTTTTTAACCAATCTTGTGCATCCAATATGTGATTTTGTGTCATTGGTTGAACATTTAGGTCATTTTCGTCCTCCCTAGGCTTATTCTAATCCAATTAGGGTTTTTAACCAATCTTGTGCATCCAATATGAGATTATGTGTCATTGGTTGAACATTTAGGTCATTTTCGTCCTCCCTAGGCTTATTCTAATCCAATTAGGGTTTCTAACCAATCTTGTGCATCCAATATGTGATTTTGTGTCATTCGTTGAACATTTAGGTCATTTTCATCCTCCCTAGGCTTATTCTAATCCAATTAGGGTTTTTAACCAATCTTGTGCATCCAATATGTGATTTTGTGTCATTGGTTGAACATTTAGGTCATTTTCGTCCTCCCTAGGCTTATTCTAATCCAATTAGGGTTTTTAACCAATCTTGTGCATCCAATATGTGATTTTGTGTCATTGGTTGAACATTTAGGTCATTTTCGTCCTCCCTAGGCTTATTCTAATCCAATTAGGGTTTTTAACCATTCTTGTGCATCCAATATGTGATTTTGTGTCATTTTGTGTCATCGGTTGAACATTTAGGTCATTTTCGTCCTCCCTAGGCTTATTCTAATCCAATTAGGGTTTTTAACCAATCTTGTGCATCCAATATGTGATTTTGTGTCATTTTGTGTCATTGGTTGAACATTTAGGTCATTTTCGTCCTCCCTAGGCTTATTCTAATCCAATTTGGGTTTTTAACCAATCCTGTGCACCCAAAATGTGATTTTGTGTTATTGGTTTAACATTTAGGTCATTTTCGTCCTCCCTAGGCTTATTCTAATCCAATTAGGATTTTTAACCAATCTTGTGCATCCAATATGTGATTTTGTGTCATTTTGTGTCATTGGTTGAACATTTAGGTCATTTTCGTCCTCCCTAGGCTTATTCTAATCCAATTAGAGTTTTTAACCAATCTTGTGCATCCAATATGTGATTTTGTGTCATTGGTTGCACATTTAGGTCATTTTCGTCCTCCCTAGGCTTATTCTAATCCAATTAGGGTTTTTAACCAATCTTGTGCATATAATAAGTCATTTTGTGTCATTGGTAATCCAATTAGGTCATTTTCGTCCTCGCTAGGCTTATTCTAATCCAATTAGGGTTTTTAACCAATCTTATGCATCCAATATGTGATTTTGTGTCATTTTGTGTCATTGGTAATCCAATTAGGTCATTTTCGTCCTCGCTAGGCTTATTCTAATCCAATTAGGGTTTTTAACCAATTATGTGCATATAATAAGTGATTTTGTGTTATTGGTTGCACATTTAGGTCAATTTCGTCCTCCCAAGACTTATTCTAAACCAATTAGGGTTTTTAACCAATCTTGTGCATCCAATATGTGATTTTGTGTCACTTTGTGTGATTGGTTGAACATTTAGGTTATTTTCGTCCTCCCTAGGCTTATTCTAATCCAATTAGGGTTTTTAACCAATCTTGTGTATCCAATATGTGATTTAGTGTCATTTTGTGTCATTGGTTGAACATTTAGGTCATTTTCGTCCTCCCTAGGCTTATTCTAATCCAATTAGGGTTTTTAACCAATCTTGTGCATCCAATATGTGATTTTGTGTCATTGTTTGCACATTTAGGTCATTTTCATCCTCCCTAGGCTTATTCTAATCCAATTAGGTTTTTTAACCAATCTTGTGCATCCAATATGTGATTTTGTGTCATTGGTTGCACATTTAGGTTATTTTTGTCCTCCCTAGGCTTATTCTAATGCAATTAGGGTTTTTAACCAATCTTGTGCATATAATAAGTGATTTTGTGTCATTGGTAATCCAGTTAGGTCATTTTCGTCCTCGATAGGCTTATTCTAATCCAATTAGGTTTTTTAACCAATCTTATGCGTCCAATATGTGATTTTGTGTCATTTTGTGTCATTGGTAATCCAATTAGGTCATTTTCGTCCTCGCTAGGCTTATTCTAATACAATTAGGGTTTTTAACCAATCTTGTGCATCCAATATGTGATTTTGTGTCATTGGTTGCAAATTTAGGTCATTTTCGTCCTCTCTAGGCTTATTCTAATCCAATTAGGGTTTTTAACCAATCTTGTGTATCCAATATGTGATTAAGTGTCATTTTGTGTCATTGGTTGAATATATAGGTCATTTTCATCCTCCCTAGGCTTGTTCTAATCCAATTAGGGTTTTTAACCAATCTTGTGCATATAATAAGTGATTTTGTGTCATTGGTAATCCAGTTAGGTCATTTTCGTCCTCGATAGGCTTATTCTAATCCAATTAGGTTTTTTAACCAATCTTATGCGTCCAATATGTGATTTTGTGTCATTTTATGTCACTGGGAATCCAATTAGGTCATTTTCGTCCTCACTAGGCTTATTCTAATACAATTAGGGTTTTTAACCAATCTTGTGCATCCAATATGTGATTTTGTGTCATTGGTTGCACATTTAGGTCATTTTTGTCCTCCCTAGGCTTATTCTAATCCAATTAGGGTTTTTAACCAATCTTGTGCATATAATAAGTGATTTTGTGTCATTGGTAATCCAATTAGGTCATTTTCGTCCTCGATAGGCTTATTCTAATCCAATTAGATTTTTTAACCAATCTTATGCGTCCAATATGTGATTTTGTGTCATTTTGTGTCATTGGTAATCCAATTAGGTCATTTTCGTCCTCGCTAGGCTTATTCTAATACAATTAGGGTTTTTAACCAATCTTGTGCATCCAATATGCGATTTTGTGTCATTGGTTGCAAATTTAGGTCAATTTCGTCCTCCCTAGGCTTATTCTAATCCAATTAGGGTTTTTAAGCAATCTTGTGTATCCAGTATGTGATTTAATGTCATTTTGTGTCATTGGTTGAATATTTAGGTCATTTTCATCCTCCCTAGGCTTGTTCTAATCCAATTAGAGTTTTTAACCAATCTTGTGCATCCAATATGTGATTTTGTGTCATTGGTTGCACATTTAGGTCATTTTCGTCCTCCCTAGGCTTATTCTAATCCAATTAGGGTTTTTAACCAATCTTGTGCATCCAATATGTGATTTTGTGTCATTTTGTTCCATTGGTAATCCAATTAGGTCATTTTCGTGCTCGCTAGGCTTATTCTAATCCAATTAGGGTTTTTAACTAATCTTGTGCATCAAATATGTGATTTTGTGTCATTTTGTGTCATTGGTTGAACATTCAGGTCATTTTCGTCCTCCCTAGGCTTATGCTAATCCAAATAGTGTTTTTAACCAATCTTGTGCATCCAATATGTGATTTTGTGTCATTCGTTGCACATTTAGGTCATTTTCGTCCTCCCTAGGCTTATTCTAATCCAATTAGGGTTTTTAACCAATCTTGTGTATCCAATATGTGATTTTGTGTGATTTTGTGTCATTGGTTGAACATTTATGTCATTTTCGTCCTCCCTAGGTTTATTCTAATCCAATTAGGGTTTTTAACCAATCTTGTGCATCCAATATGTGATTTTGTGTCATTTTGTGTCATTGGTTGCACACTTAGGTAATTTTTTTTCTCCCTAGGCTTATTCTAATCCAATTAGGGTTCTTAACCAATCTTGTGCATATAATACGTGATTTTGTGTCATTGGTAATCCAATTAGGTCATTTTCTTCCTCGCTAGGCTTATTCTAATCCAATTAGGGTTTTTAACCAATCTTATGCATCCAATATGTGATTTTGTGTCATTTCGAGTCATTGGTTGCACATTTAGGTTATTTTTGTCCTCCCTAGGCTTATTCTAATCCAATTAGGGTTTTTAACCAATCTTGTGCATATAATAAGTGATTTTGTGTCATTGGTAATCCAGTTAGGTCATTTTCGTCCTCCCTAGGCTTATTCTAATCCAATTAGGGTTTCTAACTAATCTTGTGCATCCAATATGTGATTTTGTGTCATTGGTTGCACATTTAGGTCATTTTCATCCTCCTTAGGCTTATTCTAATCCAATTAGGTTTTTTAACCAATCTTGTGCATCCAATATGTGATTTTGTGTCATTTTGTGTCATTGGTTGCACATTTAGGTTATTTTTGTCCTCCCTAGGTTTATTCTAATCCAATTAGGGTTTTTAACCAATCTTGTGTATCCAATATGTGATTTTGTGTCATTTTGTTCCATTGGTAATCCAATTAGGTCATTTTCGTCCTCGCTAGGCTTATTCTAATCCAATTAGGGTTTTTAACTAATCTTGTGCATCAAATATGTGATTTTGTGTCATTTTGTGTCATTGGTTGAACATTCAGGTCATTTTCGTCCTCCCTAGGCTTATGCTAATCCAAATAGTGTTTTTAACCAATCTTGTGTATCCAATATGTGATTTTGGGTCATTCGTTGCACATTTAGGTCATTTTCGTCCTCCCTAGGCTTATTCTAATCCAATTAGGGTTTTTAACCAATCTTGTGTATCCAATATGTGATTTTGTGTCATTTTGTGTCATTGGTTGAACATTTATGTCATTTTCGTCCTCCCTAGGTTTATTCTAATCCAATTAGGGTTTTTAACCAATCTTGTGCATCCAATATGTGATTTTGTGTCATTTTGTGTCATTGGTTGCACACTTAGGTAATTTTTTTTCTCCCTAGGCTTATTCTAATCCAATTAGGGTTCTTAACCAATCTTGTGCATATAATACGTGATTTTGTGTCATTGGTAATCCAATTAGGTCATTTTCTTCCTCGCTAGGCTTATTCTAATCCAATTAGGGTTTTTAACCAATCTTATGCATCCAATATGTGATTTTGTGTCATTTTGTGTCATTGGTAATCCAATTAGGTCATTTTCGTCCTCGCTAGGCTTATTCTAATCCAATTAGGGTTTTTAACCAATTATGTGCATATAATAAGTGATTTTGTGTTATTGGTTGCACATTTAGGTCAATTTCGTCCTCCCAAGACTTATTCTAACCCAATTAGGGTTTCTAACCTATCTTGTGCATCCAATATGTGATTTTGTGTCACTTTGTGTGATTGGTTGAACATTTAGGTTATTTTCGTCCTGCCTAGGCTTATTCTAATCCAATTACGGTTTTTAACCAATCTTGTGTATCCAATATGTGATTTAGTGTCATTTTGTGTCATTGGTTGAACATTTAGGTCATTTTCATCCTCCCTAGGCTTATTCTAATCCAATTAGGTTTTTTAACCAATCTTGTGCATCCAATATGTGATTTTGTGTCATTGGTTGCACATTTAGGTTATTTTTGTCCTCCCTAGGCTTATTCTAATGCAATTAGGGTTTTTAACCAATCTTGTGCATATAATAAGTGATTTTGTGTCATTGGTAATCCAGTTAGGTCATTTTCGTCCTCGATAGGCTTATTCTAATCCAATTAGGTTTTTTAACCAATCTTATGCGTCCAATATGTGATTTTGTGTCATTTTGTGTCATTGGTAATCCAATTAGGTCATTTTCGTCCTCGCTAGGCTTATTCTAATACAATTAGGGTTTTTAACCAATCTTGTGCATCCAATATGTGATTTTGTGTCATTTTGTGTCATTGGTTGCACATTTAGGTCATTTTTGTCCTCCCTAGGCTTATTCTAATCCAATTAGGGTTTTTAACCAATCTTGTGCATATAATAAGTGATTTTGTGTCATTGGTAATCCAGTTAGGTCATTTTCGTCCTCGATAGGCTTATTCTAATCCATATAGATTTTTTAACCAATCTTATGCGTCCAATATGTGATTTTGTGTCATTTTGTGTCATTGGTAATCCAATTAGGTCATTTTCGTCCTCGCTAGGCTTATTCTAATACAATTAGGGTTTTTAACCAATCTTGTGCATCCAATATGTGATTTTGTGTCATTGGTTGCAAATTTAGGTCATTTTCGTCCTCCCTAGGCTTATTCTAATCCAATTAGGGTTTTTAACCAATCTTGTGTATCCAATATGTGATTAAAAGTCATTGGTTGAATATATAGGTCATTTTCATCCTCCCTAGGCTTGTTCTAATCCAATTAGGGTTTTTAACCAATCTTGTGGATATAATAAGTGATTTTGTGTCATTGGTAATCCAGTTAGGTCATTTTCGTCCTCGATAGGCTTATTCTAATCCAATTAGGTTTTTTAACCAATCTTATGCGTCCAATATGTGATTTTGTGTCATTTTGTGTCATTGGTAATCCAAATAGGTCATTTTCGTCCTCGCTAGGCTTATTCTAATACAATTAGGGTATTTAACCAATCTTGTGCATCCAATATGTGATTTTGTGTCATTTTGTGTCATTGGTTGCACATTTAGGTCATTTTTGTCCTCCCTAGGCTTATTCTAATCCAATTAGGGTTTTTAACCAATCTTGTGCATATAATAAGTGATTTTGTGTCATTGGTAATCCAGTTAGGTCATTTTCGTCCTCGATAGGCTTATTCTAATCCAATTAGATTTTTTAACCAATCTTATGCGTCCAATATGTGATTTTGTGTCATTTTGTGTCATTGGTAATCCAATTAGGTCATTTTCGTCCTCGCTAGGCTTATTCTAATACAATTAGGGTTTTTAACCAATCTTGTGCATCCAATATGTGATTTTGTGTCATTTTGTGTCATTGGTTGCACATTTAGGTCATTTTTGTCCTCCCTAGGCTTATTCTAATCCAATTAGGGTTTTTAACCAATCTTGTGCATATAATAAGTGATTTTGTGTCATTGGTAATCCAGTTAGGTCATTTTCGTCCTCGATAGGCTTATTCTAATCCATATAGATTTTTTAACCAATCTTATGCGTCCAATATGTGATTTTGTGTCATTTTGTGTCATTGGTAATCCAATTAGGTCATTTTCGTCCTCGCTAGGCTTATTCTAATACAATTAGGGTTTTTAACCAACCTTGTGCATCCAATATGTGATTTTGTGTCATTGGTTGCAAATTTAGGTCAATTTCGTCCTCCCTAGGCTTATTTTAATCCAATTAGGGTTTTTAAGCAATCTTGTGTATCCAGTATGTGATTTAATTTCATTTTGTGTCATTGGTTGAATATTTAGGTCATTTTCATCCTCCCTAGGCATGTTCTAATCCAATTAGAGTTTTTAACCAATCTTGGGCATCCAATATGTGATTTTGTGTCATTGGTTGCACATTTAGGTCATTTTCATCCTCCCTTGGCTTATTCTAATCCAATTTGGGTTTTTAACCAATCTTGTGCATCCAATATGTGATTTTGTGTAATTTTGGGTCACTGGTTGAACATTTAGGTCATTTTCGTTCTCCCTAGGCTTATTCTAATCCAATTAGGGTTTTTAACCAATCTTGTGCATCCAATATGTGATTTTGTGTCATTTTGTTCCATTGGTAATCCAATTAGGTTATTTTCGTCCTCGCTAGGCTTATTCTAATCCAATTAGGGTTTTTAACTAATCTTGTGCATCAAATATGTGATTTTGTGTCATTTTGTGTCATTGGTTGAACATTCAGGTCATTTTCGTCCTCCCTAGGCTTATGCTAATCCAAATAGTGTTTTTAACCAATCTTGTGCATCCAATATGTGATTTTGTGTCATTCGTTGCACATTTAGGTCATTTTCGTCCTCGCTAGGCTTATTCTAATCCAATTAGGGTTTTTAACCAATCTTGTGTATCCAATATGTGATTTTGTGTCATTTTGTGTCATTGGTTGAACATTTATGTCATTTTCGTCCTCCCTAGGTTTATTCTAATCCAATTAGGGTTTTTAACCAATCTTGTGCATCCAATATGTGATTTTGTGTCATTTTGTGTCATTGGTTGCACACTTAGGTAATTTTTTTTCTCCCTAGGCTTATTCTAATCCAATTAGGGTTCTTAACCAATCTTGTGCATATAATACGTGATTTTGTGTCATTGGTAATCCAATTAGGTCATTTTCATCCTCGCTAGGCTTATTCTAATCCAATTAGGGTTTTTAACCAATCTTATGCATCCAATATGTGATTTTGTGTGATTTGGTGTCATTGGTAATCCAATTAGGTCATTTTCGTCCTCGCCAGGCTTATTCTAATCCAATTAGGGTTTTTAACAAATTATGTGCATATAATAAGTGATTTTGTGTTATTGGTGGCACATTTAGGTCAATTTCGTCCTCCCAAGACTTATTCTAACCCAATTAGGGTTTCTAACCAATCTTGTGCATCCAATATGTGAATTTGTGTCACTTTGTGTGATTGGTTGAACATTTAGGTTATTTTCGTCCTCCCTAGGCTTATTCTAATCCAATTAGGGTTTTTAACCAATCTTGTGTATCCAATATGTGATTTAGTGTCATTTTGTGTCATTGGTTGAACATTTAGGTCATTTTCGTCCTCCCTAGGCTTATTCTAATCCAATTAGGTTTTTTAACCAATCTTGTGCATCCAATATGTGATTTTGTGTCATTTTGAGTCATTGGTTGCACATTTAGGTTATTTTTGTCCTCCCTAGGCTTATTCTAATCCAATTAGGGTTTTTAACCAATCTTGTGCATATAATAAGTGATTTTGTGTCATTGGTAATCCAGTTAGGTCATTTTCGTCCTCCCTAGGCTTATTCTAATCCAATTAGGGTTTCTAACTAATCTTGTGCATCCAATATGTGATTTTGTGTCATTGGTTGCACATTTAGGTCATTTTCATCCTCCTTAGGCTTATTCTAATCCAATTAGGTTTTTTAACCAATCTTGTGCATCCAATATGTGATTTTGTGTCATTTTGTGTCATTGGTTGCACATTTAGGTTATTTTTGTCCTCCCTAGGCTTATTCTAATCCAATTAGGGTTTTTAACCAATCTTGTGCATATAATAAGTGATTTTGTGTCATTGGTAATCCAGTTAGGTCATTTTCGTCCTCGATAGGCTTATTCTAATCCAATTAGATTTTTTAACCAATCTTATGCGTCCAATATGTGATTTTGTGTCATTTTGTGTCATTGGTAATCCAATTAGGTCATTTTCGTCCTCGCTAGGCTTATTCTAATACAATTAGGGTTTTTAACCAATCTTGTGCATCCAATATGCGATTTTGTGTCATTGGTTGCAAATTTAGGTCAATTTCGTCCTCCCTAGGCTTATTCTAATCCAATTAGGGTTTTTAAGCAATCTTGTGTATCCAGTATGTGATTTAATGTCATTTTGTGTCATTGGTTGAATATTTAGGTCATTTTCATCCTCCCTAGGCTTGTTCTAATCCAATTAGAGTTTTTAACCAATCTTGTGCATCCAATATGTGATTTTGTGTCATTGGTTGAACATTTAGGTCATTTTCGTCCTCCCTAGGCTTATTCTAATCCAATTAGGGTTTCTAACCAATCTTGTGCATCCAATATGTGATTTTGTGTCATTGGTTGCACATTTAGGTCATTTTCGTCCTCCCTAGGCTTATTCTAATCCAATTAGGGTTTTTAACCAATCTTGTGCATCCAATATGTGATTTTGTGTCATTTTGTGTCATTGGTTGAACATTTAGGTCATTTTCGTCCTCCCTAGGCTTATTCTAATCCAATTAGGGTTTTTAACCAATCTTGTGCATCCAATATGTGATTTTGTGTCATTATGTGTCATTGGTTGAACATTTAGGTCATTTTGGTCCTCCCTAGGCATATTCTAATCCAATTAGGGTTTTTAACCAATCTTGTGCATCCAATATGTGATTTTGTGTCATTTTGTGTCATTGGTTGAACATTTAGGTCATTTTCGTCCTCCCTAGGCTTATTCTAATCCAATTAGGGTTTTTAACCAATCTTGTGCATCCAATATGATATTTTGTGTAATTTTGTGTCATTGGTTGAACATTTAGGTCATTTCCGTCGTCCCTAGGCTTATTCTAATCTAATTAGGGTTTTTAACCAATCTTGTGCATCCAATATGTGATTTTGTGTCATTTTGTGTCATTGGTTGAACATTTAGGTCATTTTCGTCCTCCCTAGGCTTATTCTAATCCAATTAGGGTTTTTAACCAATCTTGTGCATCCAATATGTGATTTTGTGTCATTGATTGAACATTTAGGTCTTTTTCGTCCTCCCTATGCTTATTCTAATCCAGTTAGGGTTTTTAACCAATCTTGTGCATCCAATATGTGATTTTGTGTCATTTTGTGTCATTGGTTGAACATTTAGGTCATTTTCGTCCTCCCTAGGCTTATTCTAATCCAATTAGGGTTTTTAACCAATCTTGTCCATCCAATATGTGATTTTGTGTCATTTTGTGTCATTTGTTGAACATTTAGGTCATTTTCGTCCTCCCTAGGCTTATTCTAATCCAATTAGGGTTTTTAACCAATCTTGTGCATCCAATATGTGATTTTGTGTCATTTTGTGTCATTGGTTGAACATTTAGGTCATTTTCGTCCTCCCTAGGCTTATTCTAATCCAATTAGGGTTTTTAACCAATCTTGTGTATCCAATATGTGATTTTGTGTCACTTTGTGGTATTGGATGAACATTTAGGTTATTTTCATCCTCCCTAGGCTTATTCTAATCCAATTAGGGTTTTTAACAAATCTTGAGCATCCAATATGTGATTTTGTGTCATTTTGTGTCATTGGTTGAACATTTATGTCATTTTCGTCCTCCCCAGGCTTACTCTAATCAAATTAGGGTTTTTAACCAATCTTGTGCATCCAATATGTGAGTTTGTGTCATTGGTTGAACATTTAGGTCATTTTCGTCCTCCCTAGGCTTATTCTAATCCAATTAGGGTTTTTAACCAATCTTGTGCATCCAATATGTGATTTTGTGTCATTTTGTGTCATTGGTTGAACATTTAGGTCATTTCGTCCTCCCTAGGCTTATTCTAAAACAATTAGGGTTTTTAACCAATCTTGTGCATCCAATATGTGATTTTGTGTCATTTTGTGTCATTGGTTGAACATTTAGGTCATTTTCGTCCTCCCTAGGCTTATTCTAATCCAATTAGGGTTTTTAACCAATCTTGTGCATCCAATATGTGATTTTGTGTCATTGGTTGAACATTTAGGTCACTTTTGTCCTCCCTAGGCATATTCTAATCCAATTAAGGTTTTTAACCAATCTTGTGCATCCAATATGTGATTTTGTGTCATTTTGTGTCATTGGTTGAACATTTAGGTCATTTTCATCCTCCCTAGGCTTATTCTAATCCAATTAGGGTTTTTAACCAATCTTGTGCATATAATAAGTGATTTTGTGTCATTGGTTGAACATTTAGGTCATTTTTGTCCTCCCTAGGCTTATTCCAATCCAATTAGGGTTTTTAACCAATCTTGTGCATCCAATATGTGATTTTGTGTCATTTTGTGTCATTGGTTGAACATTTAGGTCATTTTCGTCCTCCCTAGGCTTATTCTAATCCAATTAGGGTTTTTAACCAATCTTGTGCATCCAATATGTGATTTTGTTTCATTGGTTGCACACTTAGGTCATTTTTGTCCTCCCTAGGCTTATTCTAATCCAATAAGGGTTTTTAACCAATCTTGTGCATATTATAAGTGATTTTGTGTCATTGGTAATCCAATTAGGTCATTTTCGTCCTCGATAGGCTTATCCTAATCCAATTAGGTTTTTTAACCAATCTTATGCATCCAATATGTGATTTTGTGTCATTTTGTGTCATTGGTAATCCAATTAGGTTATTTTCGTCCTCCCTATGCTTATTCTAATACAATTAGGGTTTTTAACCAATCTTGTGCATCCAATATGTGATTTTGTGTCATTGGTTGCACATTTAGGTCATTTTCGTCCTCCCTAGGCTATTCTAATCCAATTAGGGTTTTTAACCAATCTTGTGTATCCAATATGTGATTTAGTGTCATTTTGTGTCATTGGTTGAACATTTAGGTCATTTTCGTCCTCCCTAGGCTTATTCTAATCCAATGAGGGTTTTTAACCAATCTTGTGCATCCAATATGTGATTTTGTGTCATTTTGTTTCATTGGTTGCACACTTAGGTAATTTTTTTTTCTCCCTAGGCTTATTCTAATCTAATTAGGGTCCTTAACAAATCTTGTGCATAGAATAAGTGATTTTGTGTCATTGGTAATCCAATTAGGTCATTTTCGTCCTCGCTAGGCTTATTCTAATCCAATTAGGGTTTTTAACCAATCTTGTGTATCCAATATGTGATTTAGTGTCATTTTGTGTCATTGGTTGAACATTTAGGTCATTTTCGTCCTCCCTAGGCTTATTCTAATCCAATTAGGGTTTTTAACCAATCTTGTGCATCCAATATGTGATTTTGTGTCATTGGTTGCACATTTAGGTCATTTTCGTGCTCCCTAGGCTTATTCTAATCCAATTAGGGTTTTTAACCAATCTGGTGCATCCAATATGTGATTTTGTGTCATTTTGTGTCATTGGTTGCACACTTAGGTCATTTTTGTCCTCCGTAGGCTGATTCTAATCCAATTAGGGTTTTTAACCAATCTTGTGCATATAATACGTGATTTTGTGTCATTGGTAATCCAATTAGGTCATTTTCGTCCTCGCTAGGCTTATTCTAATCCAATTAGGGTTTTTAACCAATCTTATGCATCCAATATGTGATTTTGTGTCATTTTGTGTCATTGGTAATCCAATTAGGTCATTTTCGTCCTCGCTAGGCTTATTCTAATCCAATTAGGGTTTTTAACCAATTATGTGCATATAATAAGTGATTTTGTGTTATTGGTTGCACATTTAGGTCAATTTCGTCCTCCCAAGACTTATTCTAAACCAATTAGGGTTTTTAACCAATCTTGTGCATCCAATATGTGATTTTGTGTCACTTTGTGTGATTGGTTGAACATTTAGGTTATTTTCGTCCTCCCTAGGCTTATTCTAATCCAATTAGGGTTTTTAACCAATCTTGTGTATCCAATATGTGATTTAGTGTCATTTTGTGTCATTGGTTGAACATTTAGGTCATTTTCGTCCTCCCTAGGCTTATTCTAATCCAATTAGGGTTTTTAACCAATCTTGTGCATCCAATATGTGATTTTGTGCCATTGTTTGCACATTTAGGTCATTTTCATCCTCCCTAGGCTTAATCTAATCCAATTAGGTTTTTTAACCAATCTTGTGCATCCAATATGTGATTTTGTGTCATTTTGTGTCATTGGTTGCACATTTAGGTTATTTTTGTCCTCCCTAGGCTTATTCTAATCCAATTAGGGTTTTTAACCAATCTTGTGCATATAATAAGTGATTTTGTGTCATTGGTAATCCAGTTAGGTCATTTTCGTCCTCGATAGGCTTATTCTAATCCAATTACGTTTTTTAACCAATCTTATGCGTCCAATATGTGATTTTGTGTCATTTTGTGTCATTGGTAATCCAATTAGGTCATTTTCGTCCTCGCTAGGCTTATTCTAATACAATTAGGGTTTTTAACCAATCTTGTGCATCCAATATGTGATTTTGTGTCATTGGTTGCAAATTTAGGTCATTTTCGTCCTCCCTAGGCTTATTCTAATCCAATTAGGGTTTTTAACCAATCTGGTGTATCCAATATGTGATTAAGTGTCATTTTGTGTCATTGGTTGAATATATAGGTCATTTTCATCCTCCATAGGCTTGTTCTAATCCAATTAGGGTTTTTAACCAATCTGTGCATATAATAAGTGATTTTGTGTCATTGGTAATCCAGTTAGGTCATTTTTGTCCTCGATAGGCTTATTCTAATCCAATTAGGTTTTTTAACCAATCTTATGCGTCCAATATGTGATTTTGTGTCATTTTGTGTCATTGGTAATCCAATTAGGTCATTTTCGTCCTCACTAGGCTTATTCTAATACAATTAGGGTTTTTAACCAATCTTGTGCATCCAATATGTGATTTTGTGTCATTGGTTGCACATTTAGGTCATTTTTGTCCTCCCTAGGCTTATTCTAATCCAATTAGGGTTTTTAACCAATCTTGTGCATATAATAAGTGATTTTGTGTCATTGGTAATCCAATTAGGTCATTTTCGTCCTCGATAGGCTTATTCTAATCCAATTAGATTTTTTAACCAATCTTATGCGTCCAATATGTGATTTTGTGTCATTTTGTGTCATTGGTAATCCAATTAGGTCATTTTCGTCCTCGCTAGGCTTATTCTAATACAATTAGGGTTTTTAACCAATCTTGTGCATCCAATATGCGATTTTGTGTCATTGGTTGCAAATTTAGGTCAATTTCGTCCTCCCTAGGCTTATTCTAATCCAATTAGGGTTTTTAAGCAATCTTGTGTATCCAGTATGTGATTTAATGTCATTTTGTGTCATTGGTTGAATATTTAGGTCATTTTCATCCTCCCTAGGCTTGTTCTAATCCAATTAGAGTTTTTAACCAATCTTGTGCATCCAATATGTGATTTTGTGTCATTGGTTGAACATTTAGGTCATTTTCGTCCTCCCTAGGCTTATTCTAATCCAATTAGGGTTTCTAACCAATCTTGTGCATCCAATATGTGATTTTGTGTCATTGGTTGAACATTTAGGTCATTTTCGTCCTCCCTAGGCTTATTCTAATCCAATTAGGGTTTTTAACCAATCTTGTGCATCCAATATGTGATTTTGTGTCATTTTGTGTCATTGGTTGAACATTTAGGTCATTTTCGTCCTCCCTAGGCTTATTCTAATCCAATTAGGGTTTTTAACCAATCTTTTGCATCTAATATGTGATTTTGTGTGATTTTGTGTCATTGGTTGAACATTTAGGTCATTTTCGTCCTCCCTAGGCTTATTCTAATCCAATTAGGGTTTTTAACCAATCTTTTGCATCTAATATGCGATTTTGTGTCATTTTGTGTCATTGGTTGAACATTTATGTCATTTTCGTCCTCCCTAGTCTTATTCTAATCCAATTAGGGTTTTTAACCAATCTTGTGCATCCAATATGTGATTTTGTGTCATTGGTTAAACATTTTGGTCATTTTCGTCCTCCCTAGGCTTATTCTAATCCAATTAAGGTTTTTAACCAATCTTGTGCATCCAATATGTGATTTTGTGTCATTGGTTGGACATTTAGGTCATTTTCGTCCTCCCTAGGCTTATTCTAATCCAATTAGGGTTTTTAACCAATCTTGTGCATCCAATATGTGATTTTGTGTCATTGGTTGAACATTTAGGTCATTTTCGTCCTCCCTAGAGTTATTCTAATCCAATTAGGGTTTTTAACCAATCTTGTGCATCCAATATGTGATTTTGTGTCATTTTGTGTCATTGGTTGAACATTTAGGTCATTTTCGTCCTCCCTAGGCTTATTCTAATCCAATTAGGGTTTTTAACCAATCTTGTGCATCCAATATGTGATTTTGTGTCATTATGTGTCATTGGTTGAACATTTAGGTCATTTTGGTCCTCCCTAGGCATATTCTAATCCAATTAGGGTTTTTAACCAATCTTGTGCATCCAATATGTGATTTTGTGTCATTTTGTGTCATTGGTTGAACATTTAGGTCATTTTCGTCCTCCCTAGGCTTATTCTAATCCAATTAGGGTTTTTAACCAATCTTGTGCATCCAATATGATATTTTGTGTAATTTTGTGTCATTGGTTGAACATTTAGGTCATTTCCGTCGTCCCTAGGCTTATTCTAATCTAATTAGGGTTTTTAACCAATCTTGTGCATCCAATATGTGATTTTGTGTCATTTTGTGTCATTGGTTGAACATTTAGGTCATTTTCGTCCTCCCTAGGCTTATTCTAATCCAATTAGGGTTTTTAACCAATCTTGTGCATCCAATATGTAATTTTGTGTCATTGGTTGAACATTTAGGTCATTTTCGTCCTCCCTAGGCTCTAAACCAATTAGGGTTTTTAACCAATCTTGTGCATCCAATATGTGATTTTGTGTCATTTTGTGTCATTGGTTGAACATTTAGGTCATTTTCGTCCTCCCTAGGCTTATTCTAATCCAATTAGGGTTTTTAACCAATCTTGTGCATCCAATATGTGATTTTGTGTCATTTTGTGTCATTGGTTGAAAATTTAGGTCATTTTCCTCCTCCCTAGGCTTATTTTAATCCAATTAGGGTATTTAACCAATCTTGTGCATCCAATATGTGATTTTGTGTCATTTTGTGTCATTGGTTGAACATTTAGGTCATTTTCGTCCTCCCTAGGCTTATTCTAATCCAATTAGAGTTTTTAACCAATCTTGTGCATCCAATATGTGATTTTGTGTCATTTTGTGTCATTGGTTGAACATTTAGGTCATTTTCGTCCTCCCTAGGTTTCTTCTAATCGAATTAGGGTTTTTAACCAATCTTGTGCATCCAATATGTGATTTTGTGTCATTGGTTGAACATTTAGGTCATTTTCGTCCTCCCTAGGCTTATTCTAAACCAATTAGGGTTTTTAACCAATCTTGTGCATCCAATATGTGATTTTGTGTCATTGGTTGAACATTTAGGTCATTTTCGTCCTCCTTATGCTTATTCTAATCTAATTAAGGTTTTTAACCAATCTTGTGCATCCAATATGTGATTTTGTGTCATTAGTTGAACATTTAGGTCATTTTCGTCCTCCCTAGGCTTATTCTAATCCAATTAGGGTGTTTAACCAATCTTGTGCATCCAATATGTGATTTTGTGTCATTGGTTGAACATTTAGGTCATTTTCGTCCTCCCTAGGCTTATTCTAATCCAATTAGGGTTTTTAACCAATCTTGTGCATCCAATATGTGATTTTGTGTCATTGGTTGCACATTTAGGTCATTTTCGTCCTCCCTAGGCTTATTCTAATCTAATTAGGGTTTTTAACCAATCTTGTGTATCCAATATGTGATTTAGTGTCATTTTGTGTCATTGGTTGAACATTTAGGTCATTTTCGTCCTCCCTAGGCTTATTCTAATCCAATTAGGGTTTTTAACCAATCTTGTGCATCCAATATGTGATTTTGTGTCATTGGTTGCACATTTAGGTCATTTTCATCCTCCCTAGGCTTATTCTAATCCAATTAGGGTTTTTAACCAATCTTGTGCATCCAATATGTGATTTTGTGTCATTTTGGGTCACTGGTTGAACATTTAGGTCATTTTCGTCCTCCCTAGGCTTATTCTAATCCAATTAGGGTTTTTAACCAATCTTGTGCATCCAATATGTGATTTTGTGTCATTTTGTGTCATTGGTAATCCAATTAGGTCATTTTCGTCCTCGATAGGCTTATCCTCATCCAATTAGGTTTTTTAACCAAACTTATGCATCCAATATGTGATTTTGTGTCATTTTGTGTCATTGGTAATCCAATTAGGTCATTTTCGTCCTCGCTAGGCTTATTCTAATACAATTAGGGATTTTAACCAATCTTGTGCATCCAATATGTGATTTTGTGTCATTGGTTGCACATTTAGGTCATTTTCGTCCTCCCTAGGCTTATTCTAATCCAATTAGGGTTTTTAACCAATCTTGTGTATCCAATATGTGATTTAGTGTCATTTTGTGTCATTGGTTGAACATTTAGGTCATTTTCGTCCTCCCTAGGCTTATTCTAATCCAATTAGGGTTTTTAACCAATCTTGTGCATCCAATATGTGATTTTGTGCCATTGTTTGCACATTTAGGTCATTTTCATCCTCCCTAGGCTTAATCTAATCCAATTAGGTTTTTTAACCAATCTTGTGCATCCAATATGTGATTTTGTGTCATTTTGTGTCATTGGTTGCACATTTAGGTTATTTTTGTCCTCCCTAGGCTTATTCTAATCCAATTAGGGTTTTTAACCAATCTTGTGCATATAATAAGTGATTTTGTGTCATTGGTAATCCAGTTAGGTCATTTTCGTCCTCGATAGGCTTATTCTAATCCAATTAGGTTTTTTAACCAATCTTATGCGTCCAATATGTGATTTTGTGTCATTTTATGTCACTGGGAATCCAATTAGGTCATTTTCGTCCTCACTAGGCTTATTCTAATACAATTAGGGTTTTTAACCAATCTTGTGCATCCAATATGTGATTTTGTGTCATTGGTTGCACATTTAGGTCATTTTTGTCCTCCCTAGGCTTATTCTAATCCAATTAGGGTTTTTAACCAATCTTGTGCATATAATAAGTGATTTTGTGTCATTGGTAATCCAATTAGGTCATTTTCGTCCTCGATAGGCTTATTCTAATCCGATTAGATTTTTTAACCAATCTTATGCGTCCAATATGTGATTTTGTGTCATTTTGTGTCATTGGTAATCCAATTAGGTCATTTTCGTCCTCGCTAGGCTTATTCTAATACAATTAGGGTTTTTAACCAATCTTGTGCATCCAATATGCGATTTTGTGTCATTGGTTGCAAATTTAGGTCAATTTCGTCCTCCCTAGGCTTATTCTAATCCAATTAGGGTTTTTAAGCAATCTTGTGTATCCAGTATGTGATTTAATGTCATTTTGTGTCATTGGTTGAATATTTAGGTCATTTTCATCCTCCCTAGGCTTGTTCTAATCCAATTAGAGTTTTTAACCAATCTTGTGCATCCAATATGTGATTTTGTGTCATTGGTTGAACATTTAGGTCATTTTCGTCCTCCCTAGGCTTATTCTAATCCAATTAGGGTTTCTAACCAATCTTGTGCATCCAATATGTGATTTTGTGTCATTGGTTGAACATTTAGGTCATTTTCGTCCTCCCTAGGCTTATTCTAATCCAATTAGGATTTTTAACCAATCTTGTGCATCCAATATGTGATTTTGTATCATTGGTTGAACATTTAGGTCATTTTCGTCCTCGCTATGCTTATTCTAATCCAATTAGGGTTTTTAGCCAATCTTGTGCATCCAATATGTGATTTTGTGTCATTTTTGTGTCATTGGTTGAACATTTAGGTCATTTTCGTCCTCGCTTGGCTTATTCTAATCCAATTAAGGTTCTTAACCAATCTTGTGCATCCAATGTGTGATTTTGTGTTATTGGTTGAACATTTAGGTCATTTTCGTCCTCCCTAGGCTTATTCTAATCCAATTAGGGTTTTTAACCAATCTTGTGCATCCAATATGTGATTTTGTGTCATTTTGTGTCATTGGTTGAACATTTAGGTCATTTTCGTCCTCCCTAGGCTTATTCTAATCCAATTAGGGTTTTTAACCAATCTTGTGCATCCAATATGTGATTTTGTGTCATTTTGTGTCATTGGTTGAACATTTGGGTCATTTTCGTCCTCCCTCGGCTTATTCTAATCCAATTAGGGTTTTTAACCAATCTTGTGCATCCAATATGTGATTTTGTGTCATTTTGTGTCATTGGTTGAACATTTAGGTCATTTTCGTCCTCCCTAGGCTTATTCTAATCCAATTAGGGTTTTTAACCAATCTTGTGCAACCAATATGTGATTTTGTGTCATTGGTTGAACATTTAAGTCATTTTCGTCCTCCCTAGGCTTATTCTAATCCAATTAGGGTATTTAACCAATCTTGTGCATCCAATATGTGATTTTGTGTCATTTTGTGACATTTTGTGTCATCGGTTGAACATTTAGGTCATTTTCGTCCTTCCTAGGCTTATTCTAATCCAATTAGGGTTTTTAACCAATCTTGTGCATCCAATATATGATTTTGTGTCATTGGTTGAACATTTAGGTCATTTTCGTTCTCCCTAGGCTTATTCTAATCCAATTAGGGTTTTTAACCAATCTTGTGCATCCAATATGTGATTTTGTGTCATTTTGTGTCATTGGTTGAACATTTAGGTCATTTTCGTCATCCCTAGCCTTATTCTAATCCAATTAAGGTTTTTTACCAATCTTGTGCATCCAATATGTGATTTTGTGTCATTGGTTGAACATTTAGGTCATTTTCGTCCTCCCTAGGCTTATTCTAATCCAATTAGGGTTTTTAACCAATCTTGTGCATCCAATATGTGATTTTGTGTCAGTGGTTGAACATTTAGGTCATTTTCCCCTAGGCTTATTCTAATCCAATTAGGGTTTTTAACCAATCTTGTGCATCCAATATGTGATTTTGTGTCATTTTGTGTCATTGGTTGAACATTTAGGTCATTTTCGTCCTCCCTAGGCTTATTCTAATCCAATTAGGGTTTTTAACCAATCTTGTGCATCCAATATGTGATTTTGTGTCATTGGTTGAACATTTAGGTCATTTTCGTCCTCCCTAGGCTTATTATAATCCAACTAGGGTTTTTAACCAATCTTGTGCATCCAATATGTGATTTTGTGTCATTTTGTGTCATTGGTTGAACATTTAGGTCATTTTCGTCCTCCCTAGGCTTATTCTAATCCAATTAGGGTTTTTAACCAATCTTGTGCATCCAATATGTGATTTTGTGCCATTATGTGTCATTGGTTGAACATTTAGGTCATTTTCGTCCTCCCTAGGCTTATTCTAATCCAATTAGGGTTTTTAACCAATCTTGTGCATCCAATATGTGATTTTGTGTCATTTTGTGTCATTGGTTGAACATTTAGGTCATTTTCGTCCTCCCTAGGCTTATTCTAATCCAATTAGGGTTTTTAACCAATCTTGTACTTCCAATATGTGATTTTGTGTCATCGGTTGAACATTTAGGTCATTTTCGTCCTCCCTAGGCTTATTCTAATCCAATTAGGGTTTTTAACCAATCTTGTGCATCCAATATGTGATTTTGTGTCATTGGTTGAACATTTAGGTCATTTTCGTCCTCCCTAGCCTTATTCTAATCCAATTAGGGTTTTTAACCAATCTTGTGCATCCAATATGTGATTTTGTGTCATTGGTGGCACATTTAGGTCATTTTCGTCCTCCCTAGGCTTATTCTAATCGAAGTAGGGTTTTTAACCAATCTTGTGCATCCAATATGTGATTTTGTGTCATTTTGTGTCATTGGTTGAACATTTAGGTCATTTTCGTCCTCCCTAGGCTTATTCTAATCCAATTAGGGTTTTTAACCAATCTTGTGCCTCCAATATGTGATTTTGAGTCATTGGTTGAACATTTAGGTCATTTTCGTCCTCCCTAGGCTTATTCTAATCCAATTAGGGTTTTTAACCAATCTTGTGCATCCAATATGTGATTTTGTGTCATTTTGTGTCATTGGTTGAACATTTAATTCATTTTCATCCTCCCTAGGATTATTCTAATCCAATTAGGGTTTTTAACCAATCTTGTGCATATTATATGTGAATTTGTGTCATTTTGTGTCATTGGTTGAACATTTAGGTCATTTTCGTCCTCCCTAGGCTTATTCTAATCCAATTAGGGTTTTTAACCAATCTTGTGCATCCAACATGTGATTTTGTGTCATTGGTTGAACATTTAGGTCATTTTCGTCCTCCGTAGGTGTATTCTAATCCAATTAGGGTTTTTAACCAATCTTGTGCATCCAATATGTGATTTTGTGTCATTTTGTGTCATTGGTTGAACATTTAGGTCATTTTCGTCCTCCCTAGGCTTATTCTAATCCAATTAGGGTTTTTAACCAATCTTGTGCATCCAATATGTGATTTTGTGTCATTGGTTGAACATTTAGGTCATTTTCGTCCTCCCTAGGCTTATTCTAATCCAATTAGGGTTTTTAACCAGTCTTGTGCATCCAATATGTGATTTTGTGTCATTGGTTGAACATTTAGGTCATTTTCGTCCTCCCTAGAGTTATTCTAATCCAATTAGTGTTTTTAACCAATCTTGTGCTTCCAATATGTGATTTTGTGTCATTGGTTGATCGTTTAGATCATTTTCGTCCTCCCTAGGCTTATTCTAATCCAATTAGGGTTTTTAACCAATCTTGTGCATCCAATATGTGATTTTGTGTCATTTTGTGTCATTGGTTGAACATTTAGGTCATTTTCGTCCTCCCTAGGCTTATTCTAATCCAATTAGGGTTTTTAACCAATCTTGTGCATCCAATATGTGATTTTGTGTCATTGGTTGAACATTTAGGTCATTTTCGTCCTCCCTAGGCTTATTCTAATCCAATTAGGGTTTTTAACCAATCTTGTGCATCCAATATGTGATTTTTTGTCGTTGGTTGCACATTTAGGTCATTTTTGTCCTCCCTAGGCTTATTCTAATCCAATTAGGGTTTTTAACCAATCTTGTGCATATAATAAGTGATTTTCTGTCATCGGTAATCCAATTAGGTGATTTTCGTCCTCGCTAGGCTTATTCTAATCCAATTAGGGTTTTTAACCAATCTTGTGCATCCAATATGTGATTTTGTGTCATTGGTTGCACATTTAGGTCATTTTCGTCCTCCCTAGGCTTATTCTAATCCAATTAGGGTTTTTAACCAATCTTGTGCATATAATAAGTCATTTTGTGTCATTGGTAATCCAATTAGGTCATTTTTGTCCTCGCTAGGCTTATTCTAATCCAATTAGGGTTTTTAACCAATCTTATGCATCCAATATGTGATTTTGTGTCATTTTGTGTCATTGGTAATCCAATTAGGTCATTTTCGTCCTCGCTAGGCTTATTCTAATCCAATTAGGGTTTTTAACCAATTATGTGCATATAATAAGTGATTTTGTGTTATTGGTTGCACATTTAGGTCAATTTCGTCCTCCCAAGACTTATTCTAAACCAATTAGGGTTTTTAACCAATCTTGTGCATCCAATATGTGATTTTGTGTCACTTTGTGTGATTGGTTGAACATTTAGGTTATTTTCGTCCTCCCTAGGCTTATTCTAATCCAATTAGGGTTTTTAACCAATCTTGTGTATCCAATATGTGATTTAGTGTCATTTTGTGTCATTGGTTGAACATTTAGGTCATTTTCGTCCTCCCTAGGCTTATTCTAATCCAATTAGGGTTTTTAACCAATCTTGTGCATCCAATATGTGATTTTGTGTCATTCGTTGCACATTTAGGTCATTTTCGTCCTCCCTAGGCTTATTCTAATCCAATTAGGGTTTTTAACCAATCTTGTGTATCCAATATGTGATTTTGTGTCATTTTGTGTCATTCGCTGAACATTTATGTCATTTTCGTCCTCCCTAGGTTTATTCTAATCCAATTAGGGTTTTTAACCAATCTTGTGCATCCAATATGTGATTTGGTGTCATTTTGTGTCATTGGTTGCACACTTAGGTAATTTTTTTTCTCCCTAGGCTTATTCTAATCCAATTAGGGTTCTTAACCAATCTTGTGCATATAATACGTGATTTTGTGTAATTGGTAATTCAATTAGGTCATTTTCATCCTCGCTAGGCTTATTCTAATCCAATTAGGGTTTTTAACCAATCTTATGCATCCAATATGTGATTTTGTGTCATTTTGTGTCATTGGTAATCCAATTAGGTCATTTTCGTCCTCGCTAGGCTTATTCTAATACAATTAGGGTTTTTAACCAATCTTGTGCATCCAATATGTGATTTTGTGTCATTGGTTGCAAATTTAGGTCATTTTCGTCCTCCCTAGGCTTATTCTAATCCAATTAGGGTTTTTAACCAATCTTGTGTATCCAATATGTGATTAAGTGTCATTTTGTGTCATTGGTTGAATATATAGGTCATTTTCATCCTCCCTAGGCTTGTTCTAATCTAATTAGGGTTTTTAACTAATCTTGTGCATATAATAAGTGATTTTGTGTCATTGGTAATCTAGTTAGGTCATTTTCGTCCTCGATAGGCTTATTCTAATCCAATTAGATTTTTTAACCAATCTTATGCGTCCAATATGTGATTTTGTGTCATTTTGTGTCATTGGTAATCCAATTAGGTCATTTTCGTCCTCGCTAGGCTTATTCTAATACAATTAGGGTTTTTAACCAATCTTGTGCATCCAATATGTGATTTTGTGTCATTGGTTGCACATTTAGGTCATTTTTGTCCTCCCTAGGCTTATTCTAATCCAATTAGGGTTTTTAACCAATCTTGTGCATATAATAAGTGATTTTGTGTCATTGGTAATCCAATTAGGTCATTTTCGTCCTCGATAGGCTTATTCTAATCCAATTAGATTTTTTAACCAATCTTATGCGTCCAATATGTGATTTTGTGTCATTTTGTGTCATTGGTAATCCAATTAGGTCATTTTCGTCCTCGCTAGGCTTATTCTAATACAATTAGGGTTTTTAACCAATCTTGTGCATCCAATATGCGATTTTGTGTCATTGGTTGCAAATTTAGGTCAATTTCGTCCTCCCTAGGCTTATTCTAATCCAATTAGGGTTTTTAAGCAATCTTGTGTATCCAGTATGTGATTTAATGTCATTTTGTGTCATTGGTTGAATATTTAGGTCATTTTCATCCTCCCTAGGCTTGTTCTAATCCAATTAGAGTTTTTAACCAATCTTGTGCATCCAATATGTGATTTTGTGTCATTGGTTGAACATTTAGGTCATTTTCGTCCTCCCTAGGCTTATTCTAATCCAATTAGGGTTTCTAACCAATCTTGTGCATCCAATATGTGATTTTGTGTCATTGGTTGAACATTTAGGTCATTTTCGTCCTCCCTAGGCTTATTCTAATCCAATTAGGGTTTTTAACCAATCTTGTGCATCCAATATGTGATTTCGTGTCATTGGTTGAACATTTAGGTCATTTTCGTCCTCCCTATGCTTATTCTAATCCAATTAAGGTTTTTAACCAATCTTGTGCATCCAATATGTGATTTTGTGTCATTGGTTGAACATTTAGGTCATTTTCGTTCTCCCTAGGCTTATTCTAATCCAATTAGGGTTTTTAACCAATCTTGTGCATCCAATATGTGATTTTGTGTCATTGGTTGCACATTTAGGTCATTTTCGTCCTCCCTAGGCTTATTCTAATCCAATTAAGGTTTTTAACCAATCTTGTGCATCCAATATGTGATTTTGTGTCATTGGTTTTACATTTAGATCATTTTCGTCCTCCCTAGGCTTATTCTAATCCTATTAGGGTTTTTAACCAATCTTGTGCACATAATAAATGATTTTGTGTCATTGGTAATCCAATTAGGTCATGTTCGTCCTCGATAGGCTTATCCTCATCCAATTAGGTTTTTTAACCAATCTTATGCATCCAATATGTGATTTTGTGTCATTTTGTGTCATTGGTAATCCAATTAGGTCATTTTCGTCCTCGCTAGGCTTATTCTAATCCAATTAGGGTTTTTAACCAATCTTGTGTATCCAATATGTGATTTAGTGTCATTTTGTGTCATTGGTTGAACATTTAGGTCATTTTCGTCCTCCCTAGGCTTATTCTAATCCAATTAGGGTTTTTAACCAATCTTGTGCATCCAATATGTGATTTTGTGTCATTGGTTGCACATTTAGGTCATTTTCATCCTCCCTAGGCTTATTCTAATCCAATTAGGGTTTTTAACCAATCTTGTGCATCCAATATGTGATTTTGTGTCATTTTGTGTGATTGGTTGAACATTTAGGTCATTTTCGTCCTCCCTAGGCTTATTCTAATCCAATTAGGGTTTTTAACCAATCTTGTGCATCCAATATGTGATTTTGTGTCATTGGTTGCACATTTAGATCATTTTCATCCTCCCTAGGCTTATTCTAATCCAATTAGGTTTTTTAACCAATCTTGTGCATCCAATATATGATTTTGTGTCATTAAGTGTCATTGGTTGCACATTTAGGTCATTTTTGTCCTCCCTAGGCTTATTCTAATCCAATTAGGGTTTTTAACCAATCTTGTGCATATAATAAGTGATTTTGTGTCATTGGTAATCCAGTTAGGTCATTTTCGTCCTCGATAGGCTTATTCTAATCCATATAGATTTTTTAACCAATCTTATGCGTCCAACATGTGATTTTGTGTCATTTTGTGTCATTGGTAATCCAATTAGGTCATTTTCGTCCTCGCTAGGCTTATTCTAATACAATTAGGGTTTTTAACCAATCTTGTGCATCCAATATTTGATTTTGTGTCATTGGTTGCAAATTTAGGTCATTTTCGTCCTCCCTAGGCTTATTCTAATCCAATTAGGGTTTTTAACCAATCTTGTGTATCCAATATGTGATTAAGTGTCATTGGTTGAATATATAGGTCATTTTCATCCTCCCTAGGCTTGTTCTAATCCAATTACGGTTTTTAACCAATCTTGTGGATATAATAAGTGATTTTGTGTCATTGGTAATCCAGTTAGGTCATTTTCGTCCTCGATAGGCTTATTCTAATCCAATTAGGTTTTTTAACCAATCTTATGCGTCCAATATGTGATTTTGTGTCATTTTGTGTCATTGGTAATCCAAATAGGTCATTTTCGTCCTCGCTAGGCTTATTCTAATACAATTAGGGTATTTAACCAATCTTGTGCATCCAATATGTGATTTTGTGTCATTTTGTGTCATTGGTTGCACATTTAGGTCATTTTTGTCCTCCCTAGGCTTATTCTAATCCAATTAGGGTTTTTAACCAATCTTGTGCATATAATAAGTGATTTTGTGTCATTGGTAATCCAGTTAGGTCATTTTCGTCCTCGATAGGCTTATTCTAATCCAATTAGATTTTTTAACCAATCTTATGCGTCCAATATGTGATTTTGTGTCATTTTGTGTCATTGGTAATCCAATTAGGTCATTTTCGTCCTCGCTAGGCTTATTCTAATCCAATTAGGGTTTTTAACCAATTATGTGCATATAATAAGTGATTTTGTGTTATTGGTTGCACATTTAGGTCAATTTCGTCCTCCCAAGACTTATTCTAAACCAATTAGGGTTTTTAACCAATCTTGTGCATCCAATATGTGATTTTGTGTCACTTTGTGTGATTGGTTGAACATTTAGGTTATTTTCGTCCTCCCTAGGCTTATTCTAATCCAATTAGGGTTTTTAACCAATCTTGTGTATCCAATATGTGATTTAGTGTCATTTTGTGTCATTGGTTGAACATTTAGGTCATTTTCGTCCTCCCTAGGCTTATTCTAATCCAATTAGGTTTTTTAACCAATCTTGTGCATCCAATATGTGATTTTGTGTCATTTTGAGTCATTGGTTGCACATTTAGGTTATTTTTGTCCTCCCTAGGCTTATTCTAATCCAATTAGGGTTTTTAACCAATCTTGTGCATATAATAAGTGATTTTGTGTCATTGGTAATCCAGTTAGGTCATTTTCGTCCTCCCTAGGCTTATTCTAATCCAATTAGGGTTTCTAACTAATCTTGTGCATCCAATATGTGATTTTGTGTCATTGGTTGCACATTTAGGTCATTTTCATCCTCCTTAGGCTTATTCTAATCCAATTAGGTTTTTTAACCAATCTTGTGCATCCAATATGTGATTTTGTGTCATTTTGTGTCATTGGTTGCACATTTAGGTTATTTTTGTCCTCCCTAGGCTTATTCTAATCCAATTAGGGTTTTTAACCAATCTTGTGCATATAATAAGTGATTTTGTGTCATTGGTAATCCAGTTAGGTCATTTTCGTCCTCGATAGGCTTATTCTAATCCAATTAGATTTTTTAACCAATCTTATGCGTCCAATATGTGATTTTGTGTCATTTTGTGTCATTGGTAATCCAATTAGGTCATTTTCGTCCTCGCTAGGCTTATTCTAATACAATTAGGGTTTTTAACCAATCTTGTGCATCCAATATGCGATTTTGTGTCATTGGTTGCAAATTTAGGTCAATTTTGTCCTCCCTAGGCTTATTCTAATCCAATTAGGGTTTTTAAGCAATCTTGTGTATCCAGTATGTGATTTAATGTCATTTTGTGTCATTGGTTGAATATTTAGGTCATTTTCATCCTCCCTAGGCTTGTTCTAATCCAATTAAAGTTTTTAACCAATCTTGTGCATCCAATATGTGATTTTGTGTCATTGGTTGCACATTTAGGTCATTTTCATCCTCCCTTGGCTTATTCTAATCCAATTAGGGTTTTTAACCAATCTTGTGCATCCAATATGTGATTTTGTGTCATTTTGGGTCACTGGTTGAACATTTAGGTCATTTTCGTCCTCCCTAGGCTTATTCTAATCCAATTAGGGTTTTTAACCAATCTTGTGCATCCAATATGTGATTTTGTGTCATTTTGTTCCATTGGTAATCCAATTAGGTCATTTTCGTCCTCGCTAGGCTTATTCTAATCCAATTAGGGTTTTTCACTAATCTTGTGCATCAAATATGTGATTTTGTGTCATTTTGTGTCATTGGTTGAACATTCAGGTCATTTTCGTCCTCGCTAGGCTTATTCTAATCCAATTAGGGTTTTTAACCAATCTTGTGTATCCAATATGTGATTTTGTGTCATTTTGTTTCATTGGTTGAACATTTATGTCATTTTCGTCCTCCCTAGGTTTATTCTAATCCAATTAGGGTTTTTAACCAATCTTGTGCATCCAATATGTGATTTTGTGTCATTTTGTGTCATTGGTTGCACACTTAGGTAATTTTTTGTCTCCCTAGGCTTATTCTAATCCAATTAGGTTCTTAACCAATCTTGTGCATATAATACGTGATTTTGTGTCATTGGTAATCCAATTAGGTCATTTTCATCCTCGCTAGGCTTATTCTAATCCAACTAGGGTTTTTAACCAATCTTATGCATCCAATATGTGATTTTGTGTCATTTTGTGTCATTGGT
>JBBPBQ010000040.1:24408-36928 GCA_037974755.1 Cicer yamashitae | reverse complement strand
TAGAATAAGCCTAGGGAGGACGGAAATGACCTAAATGTTCAACCAATGACACAAAATCACTTATTGAATGCACAAAATTGGTTAAAAACCTTAATTGGATTAGAATAAGCCTAGGGAGGACGAAAATGACCTAAACACTCAACCAATGACACAAACACACTTATTGAATGCACAAGATTGGTTAAAAACCCTAATTGGATTAGAATAAGCCTAGAAAGGAAGTAAATTACCTAAATGTTCAACCAATGACACAAAATCACTTATTGGATGCACAAAATTGGATAAAAACCCTAATTCGATTAGAATAAGCCTAGGGAGGATGAAAATGACCTAAATGTTCAACCAATGACACAAAATCAATTATTGGATGCACAAGATTGGTTAACAACCCTAATTGGATTAGAATAAGCCTAGGGAGGACGAAAATGACCTAAATGTTCAACCAATGACACAAATCACTTATTGAATGCACAAAATTGGTTAAAAACCCTAATTGGATTAGACTAAGCCTAGGGAAGACGAAAATGACCTAAATACTCAACCAATGACACAAACGCACTTATTGAATGCACAAGATTGGTTAAAAACCCTAATTGGATTAGAATAAGCCTAGAAAGGACGTAAATTACCTAAATGTTAAACCAATGACACAAACGCAGTTATTGGAAATACAAGATTCGTTAAAAACCCTAATCGATTAGAATAAGTCGAAGGATGACGAAAATGACCTAAATGTTCAACCAATGACACAAAATCAATTATTGGATGCACAAGACTGGTTAAAAATGCTAATTGGATTAGAATAAGCTTAGGGAGGACGAAAATGACCTAAATGTTCAACCAATAACACAAAATCACTTATTGAATGCACAAGATTGGTTAAAAACCCTAATTGGATTAGAATAAGCTTAGGGAGGACGAAAATGACCTAAATACTCAACCAATGACACAAACGCACTTATTGAATGCACAAGATTGGTTAAAAATGCTAATTCGATTAGAATAAGCCTAGGGAGGACGAAAATGACCTAAATGTTCAACCAATGACACAAACGCAATTATTGGAAATACAAGATTCGTTAAAAACCCTAATGGATTAGAATAAGTCGAAGGATGACGAAAATGACCTAAATGATCAACCAATGACACAAACGCACTTATTCGATGCACAAGCTTGGTTAAAAACCCTAATTGGATTAGAAAAAGTCTAGGGAGGACGAAAATGTCCTAAATACTCAACCAATGACACAAACGCACTTATTGGATGCACAAGATTGGTTAAATACCCTAATTGGATTAGAATAAGCTTAGAAATGACGTAAATGAGCTAAATGTTAAACCAATGACACAAACGCACTTATTGGAAATACAAGATTGGATAAAAACCCTAATTCGATTAGAATAAGCCTAGGGAGGATGAAAATGACCTAAATGTTCAACCAATGACACAAAATCAATTATTGGATGCACAAGATTGGTTAAAAACCCTAATTGGATTAGAATAAGCCTAGGGTGGACGAAAATGACCTAAATGTTCAACCAATGACACAAATCACTTATTGAATGCACCAAATTGGTTAAAAACCCTAATTGGATTAGACTAAGCCCAGGGAAGACGAAAATGACCTAAATACTCAACCAATGACGCAAACGCACTTATTGAATGCACAAGATTGGTTAAAAACCCTAATTGGATTAGAATAAGCCTAGAAAGGACGTAAATTACCTAAATGTTAAACCAATGACACAAACGCAGTTATTGGATGCACAAGATTGGTTAAAAACCCTAATTGGATTAGAATAAGTCGAACGATGACGAAAATGACCTAAATGTTCAACCAATGACACAAAATCAATTATTGGATGCACAAAACTGGTTAAAAACGCTAATTGGATTAGAATAAGCTTAGGGAGGACGAAAATGACCTAAATGTTCAACTAATAACACAAAATCATTTATTGAATGCACAAGATTGGTTAAAAACCCTAATTGGATTAGAATAAGCTTAGGGAGGACGAAAATGACCTAAATACTCAACCAATGACACAAACGCACTTATTGAATGCACAAGATTGGTTAAAAACCCTAATTCGATTAGAATAAGTCTAGGGAGGACGAAAATGACCTAAATGTTCAACCAATGACACAAAATCACTTATTGGATGCACAAGATTGGTTAAAAACCCTAATTGGATTAGAATAAGTCGAACGATGACGAAAATGACCTAAATGTTCAACCAATGACACAAAATCAATTATTGGATGCACAAGACTGGTTAAAAACGCTAATTGGATTAGAATAAGCTTAGGGAGGACCACAATGACCTAAATGCTCAACCAATAACACAAAATCACTTATTGAATGCACAAGATTGGTTAAAAACCCTAATTGGATTAGAATAAGCTTAGGGAGGACGAAAATGACCTAAATACTCAACCAATGACACAAACGCACTTATTGAATGCACAAGATTGGTCAAAAACCCTAATTCAAATAGAATAAGCCTAGGGAGGACGGAAATGACCTAAATGTTCAACCAATGACACAAAATCACTTATTGAATGCACAAAATTGGTTAAAAACCTTAATTGGATTAGAATAAGCCTAGGGAGGACGAAAATGACCTAAACACTCAACCAATGACACAAACACACTTATTGAATGCACAAGATTGGTTAAAAACCCTAATTGGATTAGAATAAGCCTTGAAAGGAAGTAAATTACCTAAATGTTCAACCAATGACACAAAATCACTTATTGGATGCACAAAATTGGATAAAAACCCTAATTCGATTAGAATAAGCCTAGGGAGGATGAAAATGACCTAAATGTTCAACCAATGACACAAAATCAATTATTGGATGCACAAGATTGGTTAAAAACCCTAATTGGATTAGAATAAGCCTAGGGAGGACGAAAATGACCTAAATGTTCAACCAATGACACAAATCACTTATTGAATGCACAAAATTGGTTAAAAACCCTAATTGGATTAGACTAAGCCTAGGGAAGACGAAAATGACCTAAATACTCAACCAATGACACAAACGCACTTATTGAATGCACAAGATTGGTTAAAAACCCTAATTGGATTAGAATAAGCCTAGAAAGGACGTAAATTACCTAAATGTTAAACCAATGACACAAACGCAGTTATTGGAAATACAAGATTCGTTGAAAACTCTAATGGATTAGAATAAGTCGAAGGATGACGAAAATGACCTAATTGTTCAACCAATGACACAAAATCAATTATTGGATGCACAAGATTGGTTAAAAATGCTAATTGGATTAGAATAAGCTTAGGGAGGACGAAAATGACCTAAATACTCAACCAATGAAACAAACGCACTTATTGAATGCACAAGATTGGTTAAAAACGCTAATTCGATTAGAATAAGTCTAGGGAGGACGAAAATGACCTAAATGTTCAACCAATGACACAAAATCACTTATTGAATGCACAAAATTGGTTAAAAACCTTAATTGGATTAGAATAAGCCTTGGGAGGACAAAAATGACCTAAATTCTCAACCAATGACACAAACGCACTTATTGAATGCACAAGATTGGTTAAAAACCCTAATTCGATTATAATAAGCCTAGGGAGGACGAAAACGACCTAAATGTTCAACCAATGACACAAAATCCCTTATTGAATGCACAAGATTGGTTAAAAACCCTAATTGGATTAGACTAAGCCTAGGGAGGACGAAAATGACCTAAATACTCAACCAATGACACAAACACACTTATTGAATGCACAAGATTGGTTAAAAACCCTAATTGGATTAGAATAAGCCTAGGGAGGACGAAAATGACCTAAATACTCAACCAATGACACAAACGCACTTATTAAATGGACAAGATTTGTTAAAAACCCTAATTGGATTAGAATAAGCCTATAAAGGAAGTAAATTACCTAAATGTTAAACCAATGACACAAACGCAGTTATTGGAAATACAAGATTCGTTAAAAACCCTAATGGATTAGAATAAGTCGAAGGATGACGAAAATGACCTAAATGTTCAACCAATGACAAAAATGCACTTATTGGATGCACAAGCTTGGTTAAAAACCCTAATTGGATTAGAATAAGCCTAGGGAGGACGAAAATGACTTAAATGTTCAACCATTGACACAAAATCACTTATTGGATGCACAAGACTGGTTAAAAACCCTAATTGGATTAGAATAAGTCGAAGGATGACGAAAATTACCTTAATGTTCAACCAATGACACAAAATCAATTATTGGATGCACAAGATTGGTTAAAAACCCTAATTGGATTAGAATAAGCCTAGGGAGGACGAAAATGACCTAAATACTCAACCAATGACACAAACGCACTTATTGAATGCACAAGATTGGTTAAAAACCCTAATTCGATTATAATAAGCCTAGGGAGGACGAAAATGACCTAAATGTTCAACCAATGACACAAAATCCCTTATTGAATGCACAAGATTGGTTAAAAACCCTAATTGGATTAGACTAAGCCTAGGGAGGACGAAAATGACCTAAATACTAACCAATGACACAAACGCACTTATTGAATGCACAAGATTGGTTAAAAACCCTAATTGGATTAGAATAAGCCTAGAAAGGACGTAAATTACCTAAATGTTAAACCAATGACACAAACGCAGTTATTGGAAATACAAGATTCGTTGAAAACCCTAATGGATTAGAATAAGTCGAAGGATGACGAAAATGACCTAAATGTTCAACCAATGACACAAAATCAATTATTGGATGCACAAGATTGGTTAAAAATGCTAATTGGATTAGAATAAGCTTAGGGAGGACGAAAATGACCTAAATGTTCAACCAATAACACAAAATCACTTATTGAATGCACAAGATTGGTTAAAAACCCTAATTGGATTAGAATAAGCTTAGGGAGGACGAAAATGACCTAAATACTCAACCAATGACACAAAAGCACTTATTGAATGCACAAGATTGGTTAAAAATGCTAATTCGATTAGAATAAGTCTAGGGAGGACGAAAATGACCTAAATGTTCAACCAATGACACAAACGCAGTTATTGGAAATAAAAGATTCGTTAAAAACCCTAATGGATTAGAATAAGTCGAAGGATGACGAAAATGACCTAAATGATCAACCAATGACACAAACGCACTTATTCGATGCACAAGCTTGGTTAAAAACCCTAATTGGATTAGAATAAGTCTAGGGAGGACGAAAATGTCCTAAATACTCAACCAATGACACAAACGCACTTATTGGATGCACAAGATTGGTTAAATACCCTAATTGGATTAGAATAAGCTAAGAAATGACGTAAATGAGCTAAATGTTAAACCAATGACACAAACGCACTTATTGGAAATACAAGATTGGATAAAAACCCTAATTCGATTAGAATAAGCCTAGGGAGGATGAAAATGACCTAAATGTTCAACCAATGACACAAAATCAATTATTGGATGCACAAGATTGGTTAAAAACCCTAATTGGATTAGAATAAGCCTAGGGAGGACGAAAATGACCTAAATGTTCAACCAATGACACAAATCACTTATTGAATGCACAAAATTGGTTAAAAACCCTAATTGGGTTAGACTAAGCCTAGGGAAGACGAAAATGACCTAAATACTCAACCAATGACACAAACGCACTTATTGAATGCACAAGATTGGTTAAAAACCCTAATTGGATTAGAATAAGCCTAGAAAGGACGTAAATTACCTAAATGTTAAACCAATGACACAAACGCAGTTATTGGAAATACAAGATTCGTTAAAAACCCTAATGGATTAGAATAAGTCGAAGGATGACGAAAATGACCTAAATGATCAACCAATGACACAAACGCACTTATTGGATGCACAAGCTTGGTTAAAAACCCTAATTGGATTAGAATAAGTCTAGGGAGGACGAAAATGTCCTGAATACTCAACCAATGACACAAACGCACTTATTGGATGCACAAGATTGGTTAAAAACCCTAATTGGATTAGAATAAGCTTAGAAATGACGTAAATGAGCTAAATGTTAAACCAATGACACAAACGCACTTATTGGAAATACAAGATTGGTTAAAAACCCTAATTGGATTAGAATAAGTCGAAGGATGACGAAAATGACCTAAATGTTCAACCAATGACACAAATGCACTTATTGGATGCACAAGCTTGGTCAAAAACACCAATTGGATTAGAATAAGTCTAGGGAGGACGAAAATGACCTAAATACTCAACCAATGACACATAATCACTTATTGGATGCACAAGATTGGTTAAAAACCCTAATTGGATAAGAATAAGTCGAAGGATGACAAAAATGACCTAAATGTTCAACCAATGACACAAAATCAATTATTGGATGCACAAGATTGGTTAAAAACCCTAATTCAATTAGAATAAGCCTAGGGAGGACGAAAATGTCCTAAATGTTCAACCAATGACACAAAATCACTTATTGAATGCACAAGATTGGTTAAAAACCCTAATTGGATTAGAATAAGCTTAGGGAGGACGAAAATGACCTAAATACTCAACCAATGACAAAAACGCACTTATTGAATGCACAAGATTGGTTAAAAACCCTAATTGGATTAGAATAAGCCTAGAAAGGACGTAAATTACCTAAATGTTAAACCAATGACACAAACGCAGTTATTGGAAATACAAGATTCGTTGAAAACCCTAATGGATTAGAATAAGTCGAAGGATGACGAAAATGACCTAAATGTTCAACCAATGACACAAAATCAATTATTGGATGCACAAGATTGGTTAAAAATGCTAATTGGATTAGAATAAGCTTAGGGAGGACGAAAATGACCTAAATGTTCAACCAATAACACAAAATCACTTATTGAATGCACAAGATTGGTTAAAAACCCTAATTGGATTAGAATAAGCTTAGGGAGGACGAAAATGACCTAAATACTCAACCAATGACACAAATTCACTTATTGAATGCACAAGATTGGTTAAAAACGCTAATTCGATTAGAATAAGTCTAGGGAGGACGAAAATGACCTAAATGTTCAACCAATGACACAAAATCACTTATTGAATGCACAAAATTGGTTAAAAACCTTAATTGGATTAGAATAAGCCTTGGGAGGACAAAAATGACCTAAACACTCAACCAATGACACAAACGCACTTATTGAATGCACAAGATTACTTAAAAACCCTAATTGGATTAGAATAAGCCTAGAAAGGAAGTAAATTACCTAAATGTTAAACCAATGACACAAACGCAGTTATTGGAAAGACAAGATTCGTTAAAAACCCTAATGGATTAGTATAAGTCGAAGGATGACGAAAATGACCTAAATGATCAACCAATGACACAAACGCACTTATTCGATGCACAAGCTTGGTTAAAAACCCTAATTGGATTAGAATAAGTCTAGGGAGAACGAAAATGTCCTAAATACTCAACCAATGACACAAACGCACTTATTGGATGCACAAGATTGGTTAAATACCCTAATTGGATTAGAATAAGCTTAGAAATGACGTAAATGAGCTAAATGTTAAACCAATGACACAAACGCACTTATTGGAAATACAAGATTGGATAAAAACCCTAATTCGATTAGAATAAGCCTAGGGAGGATGAAAATGACCTAAATGTTCAACCAATGACACAAAATCAATTATTGGATGCACAAGATTGGTTAAAAACCCTAATTGGATTAGAATAAGCCTAGGGAGGACGAAAATGACCTAAATGTTCAACCAATGACACAAATCACTTATTGAATGCACAAAATTGGTTAAAAACCCTAATTGGATTAGACTAAGCCAAGGGAAGACGAAAATGACCTAAATACTCAACCAATGACACAAACGCACTTATTGAATGCACAAGATTGGTTAAAAACCCTAATTGGATTAGAATAAGCCTAGAAAGGACGTAAATTACCTAAATGTTAAACCAATGACACAAACGCAGTTATTGGAAATACAAGATTCGTTAAAAACCCTAATGGATTAGAATAAGTCGAAGGATGACGAAAATGACCTAAATGATCAACCAATGACACAAACGCACTAATTGGATGCACAAGCCTGGTTAAAAACCCTAATTGGATTAGAATAAGCTTAGGGAGGACGAAAATGACCTAAATACTCAACCAATGACAAAAACGCACTTATTGGATGCACAAGATTGGTTAAAAACCCTAATTGGATTAGAATAAGCCTAGAAAGGACGTAAATTACCTAAATGTTAAACCAATGACACAAACGCAGTTATTGGAAATACAAGATTCGTTGAAAACCCTAATGGATTAGAATAAGTCGAAGGATGACGAAAATGACCTAAATGTTCAACCAATGACACAAAATCAATTATTGGATGCACAAGATTGGTTAAAAATGCTAATTGGATTAGAATAAGCTTAGGGAGGACGAAAATGACCTAAATGTTCAACCAATAACACAAAATCACTTATTGAATGCACAAGATTGGTTAAAAACCCTAATTGGATTAGAATAAGCTTAGGGAGGACGAAAATGACCTAAATACTCAACCAATGACACAAACGCACTTATTGAATGCACAAGATTGGTTAAAAATGCTAATTCGATTAGAATAAGTCTAGGGAGGACGAAAATGACCTAAATGTTCAACCAATGACACAAAATCACTTTGAATACACAAAATTGGTTAAAAACCTTAATTGGATTAGAATAAGCCTTGGGAGGACAAAAATGACCTAAACACTCAACCAATGACACAAACGCACTTATTGAATGCACAAGATTAGTTAAAAACCCTAATTGGATTAGAATAAGCCTAGAAAGGAAGTAAATTACCTAAATGTTAAACCAATGACACAAACGCAGTTATTGGAAATACAAGATTCGTTAAAAACCCTAATGGATTAGAATAAGTCGAAGGATGACGAAAATGACCTAAATGTTCAACCAATGACAAAAACGCACTTATTGGATGCACAAGCTTGGTTAAAAACCCTAATTGCATTAGAATAAGCCTAGGGAGGACGAAAATGACCTAAATGTTCAACCACTGACACAAAATCACTTATTGGATGCACAAGACTGGTTAAAAACCCTAATTGGATTAGAATAAGTCGAAGGATGACGAAAATTACCTTAATGTTCAACCAATGACATAAAATCAATTATTGGATGCACAAGATTTGTTAAAAACCCTAATTCAATTAGAATAAGCCTAAGGAGGACGAAAATGTCCTAAATGTTCAACCAATGAGACAAAATTACTTATTGAATGCACAAGATTGGTTAAAAACCCTAATTGCATTAGAATAAGCCTAGGGAGGACGAAAATGACCTAAATACTCAACCAATGACACAAACGGATTTATTGAATGCACAAGATTGGTTAAAAACCCTAATTGGATTAGAATAAGCCTAGGAAGGACGTAAATTACCTAAATGTTCAACCAATGACACAAAATCACTTATTGGATGCACAAGATTGGTTAAAAACCCTAATTGGATTAGAATAAGCCTAGGGAGGACGAAAATGACCTAAATACTCAACCAATGACACAAACGCACTTATTGAATGCACAAGATTGGTTAAAAACCCTAATTCGATTATAATAAGCCTAGGGAGGACGAAAATGACCTAAATGTTCAACCAATGACACAAAATCCCTTATTGAATGCACAAGATTGGTTAAAAACCCTAATTGGATTAGACTAAGCCTAGGGAGGACGAAAATGACCTAAATACTAACCAATGACACAAACGCACTTATTGAATGCACAAGATTGGTTAAAAACCCTAATTGGATTAGAATAAGCCTAGAAAGGACGTAAATTACCTAAATGTTAAACCAATGACACAAACGCAGTTATTGGAAATACAAGATTCATTAAAAACCCTAAGGATTAGAATAAGTCGAAGGATGACGAAAATGACCTAAATGATCAACCAATGACACAAAATCACTTATTGAATGCACAAGATTGGTTAAAAACCCTAATTGGATTAGAATAAGCCTAGGGAGGACGAAAATGACCTAAATACTCAACCAATGACACAAACGGATTTATTGAATGCACAAGATTGGTTAAAAACCCTAATTGGATTAGAATAAGCCTAGGAAGGACGTAAATTACCTAAATGTTCAACCATTGACACAAAATCAATTATTGGATGCACAAGATTGGTTAAAAACGCTAATTGGATTAGAATAAGCTTAGGGAGGACCACAATGACCTAAATGTTCAACCAATGACACATAATCACTTATTGGATACACAAGATTGGTTAAAAACCCTAATTGGATTAGAATAAGTCGAAGGATGACGAAAATGACCTAAATGTTCAACCAATGACACAAAATCAATTATTGGATGCACAAGATTGGTTAAAAACGCTAATTGGATTAGAATAAGCTTAGGGAGAACCACAATGACCTAAATGTTCAACCAATAACACAAAATCACTTATTGAATGCACAAGATTGGTTAAAAACCCTAATTGGATTAGAATAAGCTTAGGGAAGACGAAAATGACCTAAATACTCAACCAATGAAACAAACGCACTTATTGAATGCACAAGATTGGTTAAAAACGCTAATTCGATTAGAATAAGTCTAGGGAGGACGAAAATGACCTAAATGTTCAACCAATGACACAAAATCACTTATTGAATGCACAAAATTGGTTAAAAACCTTAATTGGATTAGAATAAGCCTTGGGAGGACAAAAATGACCTAAATTCTCAACCAATGACACAAACGCACTTATTGAATGCACAAGATTGGTTAAAAACCCTAATTCGATTATAATAAGCCTAGGGAGGACGAAAACGACCTAAATGTTCAACCAATGACACAAAATCCCTTATTGAATGCACAAGATTGGTTAAAAACCCTAATTGGATTAGACTAAGCCTAGGGAGGACGAAAATGACCTAAATACTCAACCAATGACACAAACGCACTTATTGAATGCACAAGATTGGTTAAAAACCCTAATTGGATTAGAATAAGCCTAGGGAGGACGAAAATGACCTAAATACTCAACCAATGACACAAACGCACTTATTGGATGCACAAGATTGGTTAAAAACCCTAATTGGATTAGAATAAGCCTAGAAAGGACGTAAATTACCTAAATGTTAAACCAATGACACAAACGCAGTTATTGGAAATACAAGATTCGTTGAAAACCCTAATGGATTAGAATAAGTCGAAGGATGACGAAAATGACCTAAATGTTCAACCAATGACACAAAATCAATTATTGGATGCACAAGATTGGTTAAAAATGCTAATTGGATTAGAATAAGCTTAGGGAGGACGAAAATGACCTAAATGTTCAACCAATAACACAAAATCACTTATTGAATGCACAAGATTGGTTAAAAACCCTAATTGGATTAGAATAAGCTTAGGGAGGACGAAAATGACCTAAATACTCAACCAATGACACAAACGCACTTATTGAATGCACAAGATTGGTTAAAAATGCTAATTCGATTAGAATAAGTCTAGGGAGGACGAAAATGACCTAAATGTTCAACCAATGACACAAAATCACTTATTGAACGCACAAAATTGGTTAAAAACCTTAATTGGATTAGAATAAGCCTTGGGAGGACAAAAATGACCTAAACACTCAACCAATGACACAAACGCACTTATTGAATGCACAAGATTAGTTAAAAACCCTAATTGGATTAGAATAAGCCTAGAAAGGAAGTAAATTACCTAAATGTTAAACCAATGACACAAACGCAGTTATTGGAAATACAAGATTCGTTAAAAACCCTAATGGATTAGAATAAGTCGAAGGATGACGAAAATGACCTAAATGTTCAACCAATGACAAAAACGCACTTATTGGATGCACAAGCTTGGTTAAAAACCCTAATTGCATTAGAATAAGCCTAGGGAGGACGAAAATGACCTAAATGTTCAACCACTGACACAAAATCACTTATTGGATGCACAAGACTGGTTAAAAACCCTAATTGGATTAGAATAAGTCGAAGGATGACGAAAATTACCTTAATGTTCAACCAATGACATAAAATCAATTATTGGATGCACAAGATTTGTTAAAAACCCTAATTCAATTAGAATAAGCCTAAGGAGGACGAAAATGTCCTAAATGTTCAACCAATGAGACAAAATTACTTATTGAATGCACAAGATTGGTTAAAAACCCTAATTGCATTAGAATAAGCCTAGGGAGCACGAAAATGACCAAAATACTCAACCAATGACACAAACGGATTTATTGAATGCACAAGATTGGTTAAACACCCTAATTGGATTAGAATAAGCCTAGGAAGGACGTAAATTACCTAAATGTTCAACCAATGACACAAAATCACTTATTGGATGCACAAGATTGGTTAAAAACCCTAATTGGATTAGAATAAGCCTAGGGAGGACGAAAATGACCTAAATACTCAACCAATGACACAAACGCACTTATTGAATGCACAAGATTGGTTAAAAACCCTAATTCGATTATAATAAGCCTAGGGAGGACGAAAATGACCTAAATGTTCAACCA
>JBBPBQ010000040.1:0-17872 GCA_037974755.1 Cicer yamashitae | reverse complement strand
AAAATCACTTATTGAATGCACAAGATTGGTTAAAAAGCCTAATTTGATTAGAATAAGCTTAGGGAGGACCAAAATGACCTAAATACTCAACCAATGACACAAACGCACTTATTGAATGCACAAGATTGGTTAAAAACCCTAATTCGATTATAATAAGCCTAGGGAGGACGGAAATGACCTAAATACTCAACCAATGACACAAACGCACTTATTGAATGCACAAGATTGGTTAAAAACCCTAATTCGATTATAATAAGCCTATGGAGGACGAAAACGACCTAAATGTTCAACCGATGACACAAAATCCCTTATTGAATGCACAAGATTGGTTAAAAACCCTAATTGGATTAGACTAAGCCTAGGGAGGACGAAAATGACCTAAATACTCAACCAATGACACAAACGCACTTATTGAATGCACAAGATTGGTTAAAAACCCTAATTCGATTAGAATAAGCCTAGGGAGGACGAAAATGACCTAAATGTTCAACCAATGACACATAATCACTTATTGGATGCACAAGATTGGTTAAAAACCCTAATTGGATTAGAATAAGTCGAAGGATGATGAAAATGACCTAAATGTTCAACCAATGACACAAAATCAATTATTGGATGCACAAGATTGGTTAAAAACGCTAATTGGATTAGAATAAGCTTAGGGAGAACCACAATGACCTAAATGTTCAACCAATAACACAAAATCACTTATTGAATGCACAAGATTGGTTAAAAACCCTAATTGGATTAGAATAAGCTTAGGGAGGACGAAAATTACCTAAATACTCAACCAATGACACAAACGCACTTATTGAATGCACAAGATTGGTTAAAAACCCTAATTGGATTAGAATAAACCTAGAAAGGACGTAAATTACCTAAATGTTAAACCAATGACACAAACGCAGTTATTGGAAATACAAGATTCGTTGAAAACCCTAATGGATTAGAATAAGTCGAAGGATGATGAAAATGACCTTATTGTTCAACCAATGACACAAAATCAATTATTGGATGCACAAGATTGGTTAAAAATGCTAATTGGATTAGAATAAACTTAGGGAGGACGAAAATGACCTAAATGTTCAACCAATAACACAAAATCACTTATTGAATACACAAGATTGGTTAAAAACCCTAATTGGATTAGAATAAGCTTAGGGAGGACGAAAATGACCTAAATACTCAACCAATGACGCAAACGCACTTATTGAATGCACAAGATTGGTTAAAAACGCTAATTCGATTAGAATAAGTATAGGGAGGACGAAAATGACCTAAATGTTCAACCAATGACACAAAATCATTTATTGAATGCACAAAATTGGTTAAAAACCTTAATTGGATTAGAATAAGCCTTGGGAGGACAAAAATGACCTAAATTCTCAACCAATGACACAAACGCACTTATTGAATGCACAAGATTGGTTAAAAACCCTAATTCGATTATAATAAGCCTAGGGAGGACGAAAATGACCTAAATGTTCAACCAATGACACAAAATCACTTATTGAATGCACAAAATTGGTTAAAAACCCTAATTAGATTAGACTAAGCCTATGGAGGACGAAAATGACCTAAATACTTAACCAATGACACAAACGCACTTTTTGAATACACAAGATTGGTTAAAAACCCTAATTGGATTAGAAGAAGCCTAGAAAGGACGAAGATTACCTAAATGTTAAACCAATGACACAAACGCAGTTATTGGAAATACAAGATTCGTTAAAAACCCTGATGGATTAGAATAAGTCGAAGGATGACGAAAATGACCTAAATGTTCAACCAATGACAAAAACGCACTTATCGGATGCACAAGCTTGGTTAAAAACCCTAATTGCATTAGAATAAGCCTAGGGAGGACGAAAATGACCTAAATGTTCAACCACTGACACAAAATTACTTATTGGATGCACAAGACTGGTTAAAAACCCTAATTGGATTAGAATAAGTCGAAGGATGACGAAAATTACCTTAATGTTCAACCAATGACACAAAATCAATTATTGGATGCACAAGATTGGTTAAAAACCCTAATTCAATTAGAATAAGCCTAAGGAGGACGAAAATGTCCTAAATGTTCAACCAATGACACAAAATCACTTATTGAATGCACAAGATTGGTTAAAAACCCTAATTGGATTAGAATAAGCCTAGGGAGGACGAAAATGACCTAAATACTCAACCAATGACACAAACGGATTTATTGAATGCACAAGATTGGTTAAAAACCCTAATTGGATTAGAATAAGCCTAGGAAGGACGTAAATTACCTAAATGTTCAACCATTGACACAAAATCAATTATTGGATGCACAAGATTGGTTAAAAACGCTAATTGGATTAGAATAAGCTTAGGGAGGACCACAATGACCTAAATGTTCAACCAATGACACATAATCACTTATTGGATACACAAGATTGGTTAAAAACCCTAATTGGATTAGAATAAGTCGAAGGATGACGAAAATGACCTAAATGTTCAACCAATGACACAAAATCAATTATTGGATGCACAAGATTGGTTAAAAACGCTAATTGGATTAGAATAAGCTTAGGGAGAACCACAATGACCTAAATGTTCAACCAATAACAAAAAATCACTTATTGAATGCACAAGATTGGTTAAAAAGCCTAATTTGATTAGAATAAGCTTAGGGAGGACCAAAATGACCTAAATACTCAACCAATGACACAAACGCACTTATTGAATGCACAAGATTGGTTAAAAACCCTAATTCGATTATAATAAGCCTAGGGAGGACGGAAATGACCTAAATACTCAACCAATGACACAAACGCACTTATTGAATGCACAAGATTGGTTAAAAACCCTAATTCGATTATAATAAGCCTATGGAGGACGAAAACGACCTAAATGTTCAACCGATGACACAAAATCCCTTATTGAATGCACAAGATTGGTTAAAAACCCTAATTGGATTAGACTAAGCCTAGGGAGGACGAAAATGACCTAAATACTCAACCAATGACACAAACGCACTTATTGAATGCACAAGATTGGTTAAAAACCCTAATTCGATTATAATAAGCCTAGGGAGGACGAAAACGACCTAAATGTTCAACCAATGACACAAAATCACTTATTGAATGCACAAAATCTGTTAAAAACCCTAATTGGATTAGAATAAGCCTAGGGAGGACGAAAAGGACCTAAATGTTCAACCACTGACACAAAATCACTTATTAGATGCACAAGACTGGTTAAAAACCCTAATTGGATTAGAATAAGTCGAAGGATGACGAAAATTACCTTAATGTTCAACCAATGACACAAAATCAATTATTGGATGCACAAGATTGGTTAAAAACCCTAATTCAATTAGAATAAGCCTAGGGAGGACGAAAATGTCCTAAATGTTCAACCACTGACACAAAATCACTTATTGGATGCACAAGACTGGTTAAAAACCCTAATTGGATTAGAATAAGTCGAAGGATGACGAAAATTACCTTAATGTTCAACCAATGACACAAAATCAATTATTGGATGCACAAGATTGGTTAAAAACCCTAATTCAATTAGAATAAGCCTAGGGAGGACGAAAATGTCCTAAATGTTCAACCAATAACACAAAATCACTTATTGAATGCACAAGATTGGTTAAAAACCCTAATTGGATTAGAATAAGCCTAGGGAGGACGTAAATTACCTAAATGTTCAACCAATGACACAAAATCAATTATTGGATGCACAAGATTGGTTAAAAACGCTAATTGGATTAGAATAAGCTTAGGGAGGACCACAATGACCTAAATGTTCAACCAATGACACATAATCACTTATTGGATGCACAAGATTGGTTAAAAACCCTAATTGGATTAGAATAAGTAGAAGGATGACGAAAATGACCTAAATGTTCAACCAATGACACAAAATCAATTATTGGATGCACAAGATTGGTTAAAAACGCTAATTGGATTAGAATAAGCTTAGGGAGAACCACAATGACCTAAATGTTCAACCAATAACACAAAATCACTTATTGAATGCACAAGATTGGTTAAAAACCCTAATTGGATTAGAATAAGCTTAGGGAGGACGAAAATTACCTAAATACTCAACCAATGACACAAACGCACTTATTGAATGCACAAGATTGGTTAAAAACCCTAATTGGATTAGAATAAACCTAGAAAGGACGTAAATTACCTAAATGTTAAACCAATGACACAAACGCAGTTATTGGAAATACAAGATTCGTTGAAAACCCTAATGGATTAGAATAAGTCGAAGGATGATGAAAATGACCTTATTGTTCAACCAATGACACAAAATCAATTATTGGATGCACAAGATTGGTTAAAAATGCTAATTGGATTAGAATAAACTTAGGGAGGACGAAAATGACCTAAATGTTCAACCAATAACACAAAATCACTTATTGAATACACAAGATTGGTTAAAAACCCTAATTGGATTAGAATAAGCTTAGGGAGGACGAAAATGACCTAAATACTCAACCAATGACGCAAACGCACTTATTGAATGCACAAGATTGGTTAAAAACGCTAATTCGATTAGAATAAGTATAGGGAGGACGAAAATGACCTAAATGTTCAACCAATGACACAAAATCATTTATTGAATGCACAAAATTGGTTAAAAACCTTAATTGGATTAGAATAAGCCTTGGGAGGACAAAAATGACCTAAATTCTCAACCAATGACACAAACGCACTTATTGAATGCACAAGATTGGTTAAAAACCCTAATTCGATTATAATAAGCCTAGGGAGGACGAAAATGACCTAAATGTTCAACCAATGACACAAAATCACTTATTGAATGCACAAAATTGGTTAAAAACCCTAATTAGATTAGACTAAGCCTATGGAGGACGAAAATGACCTAAATACTTAGCCAATGACACAAACGCACTTTTTGAATGCACAAGATTGGTTAAAAACCCTAATTGGATTAGACGAAGCCTAGAAAGGACGAAGATTACCTAAATGTTAAACCAATGACACAAACGCAGTTATTGGAAATACAAGATTCGTTAAAAACCCTGATGGATTAGAATAAGTCGAAGGATGACGAAAATGACCTAAATGTTCAACCAATGACAAAAACGCACTTATCGGATGCACAAGCTTGGTTAAAAACCCTAATTGCATTAGAATAAGCCTAGGGAGGACGAAAATGACCTAAATGTTCAACCACTGACACAAAATTACTTATTGGATGCACAAGACTGGTTAAAAACCCTAATTGGATTAGAATAAGTCGAAGGATGACGAAAATTACCTTAATGTTCAACCAATGACACAAAATCAATTATTGGATGCACAAGATTGGTTAAAAACCCTAATTCAATTAGAATAAGCCTAAGGAGGACGAAAATGTCCTAAATGTTCAACCAATGACACAAAATCATTTATTGAATGCACAAGATTGGTTAAAAACCCTAATTGCATTAGAATAAGCCTAGGGAGGACGAAAATGACCTAAATACTCAACCAATGACACAAACGCACTTATTGAATGCACAAGATTGGTTAAAAACCCTAATTCGATTATAATAAGCCTAGGGAGGACGAAAATGACCTAAATACTCAACCAATGACACAAACGCACTTATTGAATGCACAAGATTGGTTAAAAACCCTAATTCGATTATAATAAGCCTAGGGAGGACGAAAACGACCTAAATGTTCAACCGATGACACAAAATCCCTTATTAAATGCACAAGATTGGTTAAAAACCCTAATTGGATTAGACTAAGCCTAGGGAGGACGAAAATGACCTAAATACTCAACCAATGACACAAACGCACTTATTGAATGCACAAGATTGGTTAAAAACCCTAATTGGATTAGAATAAGCCTAGAAAGGACGTAAATTACCTAAATGTTAAACCAATGACACAAACGCAGTTATTGGAAATACAAGATTCGTTAAAAACCATAATGGATTAGAATAAGTCGAAGGATGACGAAAATGACCTAAATGTTCAACCAATGACAGAAACGTACTTATTGGATGCACAAGCTTGGTTAAAAACCCTAATTGGATTAGAATAAGCCTAGGGAGGACGAAAATGACCTAAATGTTCAACCATTGACACAAAATCACTTATTAAATGCACAAGACTGGTTAAAAACCCTAATTGGATTAGAATAAGTCGAAGGATGACGAAAATTACCTTAATGTTCAACCAATGACACAAAATCAATTATTGGATGCACAAGATTGGTTAAAAACCCTAATTCAATTAGAATAAGCCTAGGGAGGACGGCAATGTCCTAAATGTTCAACCAATGACACAAAATCACTTATTGAATGCACAAGATTGGTTAAAAACCCTAATTGGATTAGAATAAGCCTAGGGAGGACGAAAATGACCTAAATACTCAACCAATGACACAAACGGATTTATTGAATGCACAAGATTGGTTAAAAACCCTAATTGGATTAGAATAAGCCTAGGAAGGACGTAAATTACCTAAATGTTCAACCATTGACACAAAATCAATTATTGGATGCACAAGATTGGTTAAAAACGCTAATTGGATTAGAATAAGCTTAGGGAGGACCACAATGACCTAAATGTTCAACCAATGACACATAATCACTTATTGGATACACAAGATTGGTTAAAAACCCTAATTGGATTAGAATAAGTCGAAGGATGACGAAAATGACCTAAATGTTCAACCAATGACACAAAATCAATTATTGGATGCACAAGATTGGTTAAAAACGCTAATTGGATTAGAATAAGCTTAGGGAGAACCACAATGACCTAAATGTTCAACCAATAACACAAAATCACTTATTGAATGCACAAGATTGGTTAAAAACCCTAATTGGATTAGAATAAGCTTAGGGAAGACGAAAATGACCTAAATACTCAACCAATGAAACAAACGCACTTATTGAATGCACAAGATTGGTTAAAAACGCTAATTCGATTAGAATAAGTCTAGGGAGGACGAAAATGACCTAAATGTTCAACCAATGACACAAAATCACTTATTGAATGCACAAAATTGGTTAAAAACCTTAATTGGATTAGAATAAGCCTTGGGAGGACAAAAATGACCTAAATTCTCAACCAATGACACAAACGCACTTATTGAATGCACAAGATTGGTTAAAAACCCTAATTCGATTATAATAAGCCTAGGGAGGACGAAAACGACCTAAATGTTCAACCAATGACACAAAATCCCTTATTGAATGCTCAAAATTGGTTAAAAACCCTTATTAGATTAGACTAAGCCTAGGGTGGACGAAAATGACCTAAATACTCAACCAATGACACAAACGCACTTTTTGGATGCACAAGCTTGGTTAAAAACCCTAATTGCATTAGAATAAGCCTAGGGAGGACGAAAATGACCTAAATGTTCAACCACTGACACAAAATCACTTATTGGATGCACAAGACTGGTTAAAAACCCTAATTGGATTAGAATAAGTCGAAGGATGACGAAAATTACCTTAATGTTCAACCAATGACACAAAATCAATTATTGGATGCACAAGATTGGTTAAAAACCCTAATTCAATTAGAATAAGCCTAGGGAGGACGAAAATGTCCTAAATGTTCAACCACTGACACAAAATCACTTATTGGATGCACAAGACTGGTTAAAAACCCTAATTGGATTAGAATAAGTCGAAGGATGACGAAAATTACCTTAATGTTCAACCAATGACACAAAATCAATTATTGGATGCACAAGATTGGTTAAAAACCCTAATTCAATTAGAATAAGCCTAAGGAGGACGAAAATGACCTAAATGTTCAACCAATGACACAAAATCACTTATTGAATGCACAAGATTGGTTAAAAACCCTAATTGCATTAGAATAAGCCTAGGGAGGACGAAAATGACCTAAATACTCAACCAATGACACAAACGCACTTATTGAATGCACAAGATTGGTTAAAAACCCTAATTCGATTCTAATAAGCCTAGGGAGGACGAAAATGACCTAAATGTTCAACCAATGACACATAATCACTTATTGGATGCACAAGACTGGTTAAAAACCCTAATTGGATTAGAATAAGTCGAAGGATGACGAAAATTACCTTAATGTTCAACCAATGACACAAAATCAATTATTGGATGCACAAGATTGGTTAAAAACCCTAATTCAATTAGAATAAGCCTAAGGAGGACGAAAATGTCCTAAATGTTCAACCAATGACACAAAATCACTTATTGAATGCACAAGATTGGTTAAAAACCCTAATTGGATTAGAATAAGCTTAGGGAGGACGAAAATGACCTAAATACTCAACCAATGACACAAACGCACTTATTGAATGCACAAGATTGGTTAAAAACCCTAATTCGATTAGAATAAGTCTAGGGAGGACGAAAATGACCTAAATGTTCAACCAATGACACATAATCACTTATTGGATGCACAAGATTGGTTAAAAACCCTAATTGGATTAGAATAAGTCGAAAGATGACGAAAATGACCTAAATGTTCAACCAATGACACAAAATCAATTATTGGATGCACAAGATTGGTTAAAAACGCTAATTGGATTAGAATAAGCTTAGGGAGGACCACAATGACCTAAGTGTTCAACCAATAACACAAAATCACTTATTGAATGCACAATATTGGTTAAAAACCCTAATTGGATTAGAATAAGCTTAGGGAGGATGAAAATGACCTAAATACTCAACCAATGACACAAACGCACTTATTGAATGCACAAGATTGGTTAAAAACCCTAATTGGATTAGAATAAGCCTAGAAAGGACGTAAATTACCTAAATGTTAAACCAATGACACAAACGCAGTTATTGGAAATACAAGATTCGTTAAAAACCCTAATGGATTAGAATAAGTCGAAGGATGACGAAAATGACCTAAATGTTCAACCAATGACACAAAATCAATTATTGGATGCACAAGATTGGTTAAAAATGCTAATTGGATTAAAATAAGCTTAGGCAGGACGAAAATGACCTAAATGTTCAACTAATAACACAAAATCACTTATTGAATGCACAAGATTGGTTAAAAACCCTAATTGGATTAGAATAAGCTTAGGGAGGACGAAAATGACCTAAATACTCAACCAATGACACAAACGCACTTATTGAATGCACAAGATTGGTTAAAAACCCTAATTGGATTAGAATAAGCCTAGGAAGGACGTAAATTACCTAAATGTTCAACCAATGACACAAAATCAATTATTGGATGCACAAGATTGGTAAAAAACGCTAATTGGATTAGAATAAGCTTAGGGAGGACCACAATGACCTAAATGTTCAACCAATGACACATAATCACTTATTGGATACACAAGATTGGTTAAAAACCCTAATTGGATTAGAATAAGTCGAAGGATGACGAAAATGACCTAAATGTTCAACCAATGACACAAAATCAATTATTGGATGCACAAGATTGGTTAAAAACGCTAATTGGATTAGAATAAGCTTAGGGAGGACCACAATGACCTAAATGTTCAACCAATAACACAAAATCACTTATTGAATGCACAAGATTGGTTAAAAACCCTAATTGGATTAGAATAAGCTTAGGGAGGACGAAAATGACCTAAATACTCAACCAATGACACAAACGCACTTATTGAATGCACAAGATTGGTTAAAAACCCTAATTCGATTATAATAAGCCTAGGGAGGACGAAAATGACCTAAGTACTCAACCAATGACACAAACGCACTTATTGAATGCACAAGATTGGTTAAAAACCCTAATTCGATTATAATAAGCCTAGGGAGGACGAAAACGACCTAAATGTTCAACCGATGACACAAAATCCCTTATTGAATGCACAAGATTGGTTAAAAACCCTAATTGGATTAGAATAAGCCTAGGGAGGACGAAAATGACCTAAATACTCAACCAATGACACAAACGGATTTATTGAATGCACAAGATTGGTTAAAAACCCTAATTGGATTAGAATAAGTCTAGGAAGGACGTAAATTACCTAAATGTTCAACCATTGACACAAAATCAATTATTGGATGCACAAGCTTGGTTAAAAACCCTAATTGCATTAGAATAAGCCTAGCGAGGACGAAAATGACCTAAATGTTCAACCACTAACACAAAATCACTTATTGGATGCACAAGACTAGTTAAAAACCCTAATTGGATTAGAATAAGTCGAAGGAGGACGAAAATGACCTAAATACTCAACCAATGACACAAACGCACTTTTTGGATGCACAAGCTTGGTTAAAAACCCTAATTGCATTAGAATAAGCCTAGGGAGGACGAAAATGACCTAAATGTTCAACCACTGACACAAAATCACTTATTGGATGCACAAGACTAGTTAAAAACCCTAATTGGATTAGAATAAGTCGAAGGATGACGAAAATTACCTTAATGTTCAACCAATGACACAAAATCAATTATTGGATGCACAAGATTGGTTAAAAACCCTAATTCAATTAGAATAAGCCTAAGGAGGACGAAAATGTCCTAAATGTTCAACCAATGACACAAAATCACTTATTGAATGCACAAGATTGGTTAAAAACCCTAATTGCATTAGAATAAGCCTAGGGAGGACGAAAATGACCTAAATACTCAACCAATGACACAAACGCACTTATTGAATGCACAAGATTGGTTAAAAACCCTAATTCGATTATAATAAGCCTAGGGAGGACGAAAATGACCTAAATACTCAACCAATGACACAAACGCACTTATTGAATGCACAAGATTGGTTAAAAACCCTAATTGGATTAGAATAAGCCTAGAAAGGACGTAAATTACCTAAATGTTAAACCAATGACACAAACGCAGTTATTGGAAATACAAGATTCGTCAAAAACCCTAATGGATTAGAATAAGTCGAAGGATGACGAAAATGACCTAAATGTTCAACCAATGACACAAAATCAATTATTGGATGCACAAGATTGGTTAAAAATGCTAATTGGATTAAAATAAGCTTAGGCAGGACGAAAATGACCTAAATGTTCAACTAATAACACAAAATCACTTATTGAATGCACAAGATTGGTTAAAAACCCTAATTGGATTAGAATAAGCTTAGGGAGGACGAAAATGACCTAAATACTCAACCAATGACACAAACGCACTTATTGAATGCACAAGATTGGTTAAAAACCCTAATTGGATTAGAATAAGCCTAGGAAGGACGTAAATTACCTAAATGTTCAACCAATGACACAAAATCAATTATTGGATGCACAAGATTGGTTAAAAACGCTAATTGGATTAGAATAAGCTTAGGGAGGACCACAATGACCTAAATGTTCAACCAATGACACATAATCACTTATTGGATACACAAGATTGGTTAAAAACCCTAATTGGATTAGAATAAGTCGAAGGATGACGAAAATGACCTAAATGTTCAACCAATGACACAAAATCAATTATTGGATGCACAAGATTGGTTAAAAACGCTAATTGGATTAGAATAAGCTTAGGGAGAACCACAATGACCTAAATGTTCAACCAATAACACAAAATCACTTATTGAATGCACAAGATTGGTTAAAAACCCTAATTGGATTAGAATAAGCTTAGGGAAGACGAAAATGACCTAAATACTCAACCAATGAAACAAACGCACTTATTGAATGCACAAGATTGGTTAAAAACGCTAATTCGATTAGAATAAGTCTAGGGAGGACGAAAATGACCTAAATGTTCAACCAATGACACAAAATCACTTATTGAATGCACAAAATTGGTTAAAAACCTTAATTGGATTAGAATAAGCCTTGGGAGGACAAAAATGACCTAAATTCTCAACCAATGACACAAACGCACTTATTGAATGCACAAGATTGGTTAAAAACCCTAATTCGATTATAATAAGCCTAGGGAGGACGAAAACGACCTAAATGTTCAACCAATGACACAAAATCCCTTATTGAATGCTCAAAATTGGTTAAAAACCCTTATTAGATTAGACTAAGCCTAGGGTGGACGAAAATGACCTAAATACTCAACCAATGACACAAACGCACTTTTTGGATGCACAAGCTTGGTTAAAAACCCTAATTGCATTAGAATAAGCCTAGGGAGGACGAAAATGACCTAAATGTTCAACCACTGACACAAAATCACTTATTGGATGCACAAGACTGGTTAAAAACCCTAATTGGATTAGAATAAGTCGAAGGATGACGAAAATTACCTTAATGTTCAACCAATGACACAAAATCAATTATTGGATGCACAAGATTGGTTAAAAACCCTAATTCAATTAGAATAAGCCTAGGGAGGACGAAAATGTCCTAAATGTTCAACCAATAACACAAAATCACTTATTGAATGCACAAGATTGGTTAAAAACCCTAATTGGATTAGAATAAGCCTAGGGAGGACGTAAATTACCTAAATGTTCAACCAATGACACAAAATCAATTATTGGATGCACAAGATTGGTTAAAAACGCTAATTGGATTAGAATAAGCTTAGGGAGGACCACAATGACCTAAATGTTCAACCAATGACACATAATCACTTATTGGATACACAAGATTGGTTAAAAACCCTAATTGGATTAGAATAAGTCGAAGGATGACGAAAATGACCTAAATGTTCAACCAATGACACAAAATCAATTATTGGATGCACAAGATTGGTTAAAAACGCTAATTGGATTAGAATAAGCTTAGGGAGGACCACAATGACCTAAATGTTCAACCAATAACACAAAATCACTTATTGAATGCACAAGATTGGTTAAAAACCCTAATTGGATTAGAATAAGCTTAGGGAGGACGAAAATGACCTAAATACTCAACCAATGACACAAACGCACTTATTGAATGCACAAGATTGGTTAAAAACCCTAATTGGATTAGAATAAGCCTAGAAAGGACGTAAATTACCTAAATGTTCAACCAATGACACAAACGCAGTTATTGGAAATACAAGATTCGTTGAAAACTCTAATGGATTAGAATAAGTCGAAGGATGACGAAAATGACCTAATTGTTCAACCAATGACACAAAATCAATTATTGGATGCACAAGATTGGTTAAAAATGCTAATTGGATTAGAATAAGCTTAGGGAGGACGAAAATGACCTAAATGTTCAACCAATAACACAAAATCACTTATTGAATGCACAAGATTGGTTAAAAACCCTAATTGGATTAGAATAAGCCTAGGGAGGACGAAAATGACCTAAATACTCAACCAATGAAACAAACGCACTTATTGAATGCACAAGATTGGTTAAAAACGCTAATTCGATTAGAATAAGTCTAGGGAGGACGAAAATGACCTAAATGTTCAACCAATGACACAAAATCACTTATTGAATGCACAAAATTGGTTAAAAACCTTAATTGGATTAGAATAAGCCTTGGGAGGACAAAAATGACCTAAATTCTCAACCAATGACACAAACGCACTTATTGAATGCACAAGATTGGTTAAAAACCCTAATTCGATTATAATAAGCCTAGGGAGGACGAAAACGACCTAAATGTTCAACCAATGACACAAAATCACTTATTGAATGCACAAAATTGGTTAAAAATCCTAATTGGATTAGAATAAGCCTAGGGAGGACGAAAATGACCTAAATGTTCAACCACTGACACAAAATCACTTATTAGATGCACAAGACTGGTTAAAAACCCTAATTGGATTAGAATAAGTCGAAGGATGACGAAAATTACCTTAATGTTCAACCAATGACACAAAATCAATTATTGGATGCACAAGATTGGTTAAAAACCCTAATTCAATTAGAATAAGCCTAGGGAGGACGAAAATGACCTAAATGTTCAACCAATGACACAAAATCACTTATTGAATGCACAAGATTGGTTAAAAACCCTAATTGGATTAGAATAAGCCTAGGGAGGACGAAAATGACCTAAATGTTCAACCAATGACACAAAATCACTTATTGAATGCACAAAATTGGTTAAAAACCTTATTTGGATTAGAATAAGCCTAGGGAGGACGAAAATGACCTAAACACTCAACCAATGACACAAACGCACTTATTGAATGCACAAGATTGGTTAAAAACCCTAATTGGATTAGAATAAGCCTAGAGAGGACGTAAATTACCTAAATGTTCAACCAATGACACAAAATCACTTATTGGATGCACAAGATTGGTTAAAAACCCTAATTCGATTAGAATAAGCCTAGAGAGGATGAAAATGACCTAAATGTTCAACCAATGACACAAAATCAATTATTGGATGCACAAGATTGGTTAAAAACCCTAATTGGATTAGAATAAGCCTAGGGAGGACGAAAATGACCTAAATACTCAACCAATGACACAAACGCACTTATTGAATGCACAAGATTGGTTAAAAACCCTAATTCGATTAGAATAAGCCTAGGGAGGACGAAAATGACCTAAATGTTCAACCAATGACACATAATCACTTATTGGATGCACAAGATTGGTTAAAAACCCTAATTGGATTAGAATAAGTCGAAAGATGACGAAAATGACCTAAATGTTCAACCAATGACACAAAATCAATTATTGGATGCACAAGATTGGTTAAAAACGCTAATTGGATTAGAATAAGCTTAGGGAGGACCACAATGACCTAAGTGTTCAACCAATAACACAAAATCACTTATTGAATGCACAATATTGGTTAAAAACCCTAATTGGATTAGAATAAGCTTAGGGAGGATGAAAATGACCTAAATACTCAACCAATGACACAAACGCACTTATTGAATGCACAAGATTGGTTAAAAACCCTAATTGGATTAGAATAAGCCTAGAAAGGACGTAAATTACCTAAATGTTAAACCAATGACACAAACGCAGTTATTGGAAATACAAGATTCGTTAAAAACCCTAATGGATTAGAATAAGTCGAAGGATGACGAAAATGACCTAAATGTTCAACCAATGACACAAAATCAATTATTGGATGCACAAGATTGGATAAAAATGCTAATTGGATTAGAATAAGCTTAGGGAGGACGAAAATGACCTAAATGTTCAACTAATAACACAAACGCACTTATTGAATGCACAAGATTGGTTAAAAACCCTAATTCGGTTAGAATAAGTCTAGGGAGGACGAAAATGACCTAAATGTTCAACCAATGACACATAATCACTTATTGGATGCACAAGATTGGTTAAAAACCCTAATTGGATTAGAATAAGTCGAAAGATGACGAAAATGACCTAAATGTTCAACCAATGACACAAAATCACTTATTGGATGCACAAGATTGGTTAAAAACGCTAATTGGATTAGAATAAGCTTAGGGAGGACCACAATGACCTAAATGTTCAACCAATAACACAAAATCACTTATTGAATGCACAAGATTGGTTAAAAACCCTAATTGGATTAGAATAAGCTTAGGGAGGACGAAAATGACCTAAATACTCAACCAATGACACAAACGCACTTATTAAATGCACAAGATTGGTTAAAAACCCTAATTGGATTAGAATAAGCCTAGAAAGGACGTAAATTACCTAAATGTTCAACCAATGACACAAACGCAGTTATTGGAAATACGAGATTCGTTGAAAACTCTAATGGATTAGAATAAGTCGAAGGATGACGAAAATGACCTAATTGTTCAACCAATGACACAAAATCAATTATTGGATGCACAAGATTGGTTAAAAATGCTAATTGGATTAGAATAAGCTTAGGGAGGACGAAAATGACCTAAATGTTCAACCAATAACACAAAATCACTTATTGAATGCACAAGATTGGTTAAAAACCCTAATTGGATTAGAATAAGCTTAGGGAGGACGAAAATGACCTAAATACTCAACCAATGAAACAAACGCACTTATTGAATGCACAAGATTGGTTAAAAACGCTAATTCGATTAGAATAAGTCTAGGGAGGACGAAAATGACCTAAATGTTCAACCAATGACACAAAATCACTTATTGAATGCACAAAATTGGTTAAAAACCTTAATTGGATTAGAAAAACCCTTGGGAGGAAAAAATGACCTAAATTCTCAACCAATGACACATACGCACTTATTGAATGCACAAGATTGGTTAAAAACCCTAATTCGATTATAATAAGCCTAGGGAGGACGAAAACGACCTAAATGTTCAACTAATGACACAAAATCCCTTATTGAATGCACAAGATTGGTTAAAAACCCTAATTGGATTAGACTAAGCCTAGGGAGGACAAAAATGACCTAAATACTCAACCAATGACACAAACGCACTTATTGAATGCACAAGATTGGTTAAAAACCCTAATTGGATTAGAATAAGCCTAGAAAGGACGTAAATTACCTAAACGTTAAACCAATGACACAAACGCAGTTATTGGAAATACAAGATTCGTTAAAAACCCTAATGGATTAGAATAAGTCGAAGGATGACGAAAATGACCTAAATGTTCAACCAATGACACAAAATCAATTATTGGATGCACAAGATTGGTTAAAAATGCTAATTGGATTAAAATAAGCTTAGGGAGGACGAAAATGACCTAAATGTTCAACTAATAACACAAAATCACTAATTGAATGCACAAGATTGGTTAAAAACCCTAATTGGATTAGAATAAGCTTAGGGAGGACGAAAATGACCTAAATACTCAACCAATGACACAAACGCACTTATTGAATGCACAAGATTGGTTAAAAACCCTAATTGGATTAGAATAAGCCTAGGAAGGACGTAAATTACCTAAATGTTCAACCAATGACACAAAATCAGTTATTGGATGCACATGATTGGTTAAAAACGCTAATTGGATTAGAATAAGCTTAGGGAGGACCACAATGACCTAAATGTTCAACCAATGACACATAATCACTTATTGGATACACAAGATTGGTTAAAAACCCTAATTGGATTAGAATAAGTCGAAGGATGACGAAAATGACCTAAATGTTCAACCAATGACACAAAATCAATTATTGGATGCACAAGATTGGTTAAAAACGCTAATTGGATTAGAATAAGCTTAGGGAGAACCACAATGACCTAAATGTTCAACCAATAACACAAAATCACTTATTGAATGCACAAGATTGGTTAAAAACCCTAATTGGATTAGAATAAGCTTAGGGAAGACGAAAATGACCTAAATACTCAACCAATGAAACAAACGCACTTATTGAATGCACAAGATTGGTTAAAAACGCTAATTCGATTAGAATAAGTCTAGGGAGGACGAAAATGACCTAAATGTTCAACCAATGACACAAAATCACTTATTGAATGCACAAAATTGGTTAAAAACCTTAATTGGATTAGAATAAGCCTTGGGAGGACAAAAATGACCTAAATTCTCAACCAATGACACAAACGCACTTATTGAATGCACAAGATTGGTTAAAAACCCTAATTCGATTATAATAAGCCTAGGGAGGACGAAAACGACCTAAATGTTCAACCAATGACACAAAATCCCTTATTGAATGCTCAAAATTGGTTAAAAACCCTTATTAGATTAGACTAAGCCTAGGGAGGACGAAAATGACCTAAATACTCAACCAATGACACAAACGCACTTTTTGGATGCACAAGCTTGGTTAAAAACCCTAATTGCATTAGAATAAGCCTAGGGAGGACGAAAATGACCTAAATGTTCAACCACTGACACAAAATCACTTATTGGATGCACAAGACTGGTTAAAAACCCTAATTGGATTAGAATAAGTCGAAGGATGACGAAAATTACCTTAAGGTTCAACCAATGACACAAAATCAATTATTGGATGCACAAGATTGGTTAAAAACCCTAATTCAATTAGAATAAGCCTAAGGAGGACGAAAATGTCCTAAATGTTCAACCAATGACACAAAATCACTTATTGAATGCACAAGATTGGTTAAAAACCCTAATTGCATTAGAATAAGCCTAGGGAGGACGAAAATGACCTAAAT
>JBBPBQ010000039.1:3313-17048 GCA_037974755.1 Cicer yamashitae | reverse complement strand
CCTAGGGAGGACGAAAATGACCTAAATACTCAACCAATGACACAAACGCACTTATTGAATGCACAAGATTGGTTAAAAACCCTAATTGGATTAGAATATGCCTAGAAAGGACGTAAATTACCTAAATGTTAAACCAATGACACAAACGCAGTTATTGGAAATACAAGATTCGTTAAAAACCCTAATGGATTAGAATAAGTCGAAGGATGACGAAAATGACCTAAATGATCAACCAATGACACAAACGCTCTTATTGGATGCACAAGCTTGGTTAAAAACACTAATTGGATTAGAATAAGTCTAGGGAGGACGAAAATGACCTAAATACTCAACCAATGACACAAACGCACTTATTGGATGCACAAGATTGGTTAAAAACCCTAATTGGATTAGAATAAGCTTAGAAATGACGTAAATGAGCTAAATGTTAAACCAATGACACAAACGCACTTATTGGAAATACAAGATTGGTTAAAAACCCTAATTGGATTAGAATAAGCCTAGGGAGGACGAAAATGACCTAAATACTCAAGCAATGACACAAACGCACTTATTGAATACATAAGATTGGTTAAAAACCCTAATTTGATTATAATAAGCCTAGGGAGGACGAAAACGACCTAAATGTTCAACCAATGACACAAATTCCCTTATTGAATGCACAAGATTGGTTAAAAACCCTAATTGGATTAGACTAAGCCTAGGGAGGACGAAAATGACCTAAATACTCAACCAGTGACACAAACGCACTTATTGAATGCACAAGATTGGTTAAAAACCCTAATTGGATTAGAATAAGCTTAGAAAGGACGTAAATTACCTAAATGTTAAACCAATGACACAAACGCAGTTATTGGAAATACAAGATTCGTTAAAAACCCTAATGGATTAGAATAAGTCGAAGGATGACGAAAATGACCTAAATGATCAACCAATGACACAAACGCACTTATTGCATTCACAAGCTTGGTTAAAAACACTAATTGGATTAGAATAAGTCTAGGGAGGACGAAAATGACCTAAATACTCAACCAATGACACAAACGCACTTATTGGATGCACAAGATTGGTTAAAAACCCTAGTTGGATTAGAATAAGCTTAGAAATGACGTAAATGAGCTAAATGTTAAACCAATGACACAAACGCACTTATTGGAAATACAAGATTGGTTAAAAACCCTAATTGGATTAGAATAAGCCTAGGGAGGACGAAAATGACCTAAATACTCAACCAATGACACAAACGCACTTATTGAATGCACAAGATTGGTTAAAAACCCTAATTCGATTATAATAAGCCCAGGGAGGACGAAAACGACTTAAATGTTCAACCAATGACACAAACGCAGTTATTGGAAATACAAGATTCGTTAAAAACCCTAATGGATTAGAATAAGTCGAAGGATGACGAAAATGACCTAAATGATCAACCAATGACACAAACGCACTTATTGGATGCACAAGCTTGGTTAAAAACCCTAATTGGATTAGAATAAGCTTAGAAATGACGTAAATGAGCTAAATGTTAAACCAATGACACAAACGCACTTATTGGAAATACAAGATTGGTTAAAAACCCTAATTGGATTAGAATAAGCCTAGGGAGGACGAAAATGACCTAAATACTCAACCAATGACACAAACGCACTTATTGAATACACAAGATTGGTTAAAAACCCTAATTCGATTATAATAAGCCTAGGGAGGACGAAAACGACCTAAATGTTCAACCAATGACACAAAATCCCTTATTGAATGCACAAGATTGGTTAAAAACCCTAATTGGATTAGACTAAACCTAGGGAGGACGAAAATGACCTAAATACTCAACCAATGACACAAACGCACTTATTGAATGCACAAGATTGGTTAAAAACCCTAATTGGATTAGAATAAGCCTAGAAAGGACGTAAATTACCTAAATGTTAAACCAATGACACAAACGCAGTTATTGGAAATACAAGATTCGTTAAAAACCCTAATGGATTAGAATAAGTCGTAGGATGACGAAAATGACCTAAATGATCAACCAATGACACAAACGCACTTATTGGATGCACAAGCTTGGTTAAAAACCCTAATTGGATTAGAATAAGTCTAGGGAGGACGAAAATGACCTAAATACTCAACCAATGACACAAACGCACTTATTGGATGCACAAGATTGGTTAGAAACCCTAATTGGATTAGAATAAGCTTAGAAATGACGTAAATGAGCTAAATGTTAAACCAATGACACAAACGCACTTATTGGAAATACAAGATTGGTTAAAAACCCTAATTGGATTAGAATAAGCCTAGGGAGGACGAAAATGACCTAAATACTCAACCAATGACACAAACGCACTTATTGAATGCACAAGATTGGTTAAAAACCCTAATTCGATTATAATAAGCCTAGGGAGGACGAAAACGCTCTAAATGTTCAACCAATGACACAAAATCCTTTATTGAATGCACAAGATTGGTTAAAAACCCTAATTGGATTACACTAAGCCTAGGGATGACGAAAATGACCTAAATACTCAACCAATGACAAAAACGCACTTATTGAATGCACAAGATTGGTTAAAAACCCTAATTGGACTATAATAAGCTTAGAAATGACGTAAATGGACTAAATGTTAAACCAATGACACAAACGCACTTATTGGAAATACAAGATTGGTTAAAAACCCTAATTGGATTAGAATAAGTCGAAGGATGACGAAAATGACCTAAATGTTCAACCAATGACACAAACGCACTTATTGGATGCACAAGCTTGGATAAAAACCCTAATTGGATTAGAATAATCCTAGGGAGGACGAAAATGACATAAATGTTCAACCAATGACACATAATCACTTATTGGATGCACAAGATTGGTTAAAAACCCTAATTGGATTAGAATAAGTCGAAGGATGACGAAAATGACCATAATGTTCAACCAATAACACAAAATCACTTGTTGAATGCACAAGATTGGTTAAAAACCCTAATTGGATTAGAATAAGCTTAGGGAGGACGAAAATGACCTAAATACTCAACCAATGACACAAACGCACTTAATGAATGCACAAGATTGGTTAAAAACCCTAATTCGATTAGAATAAGCCTAGGGAGGACGAAAATGACCTAAATGTTCAACCAATGACACAAAATCACTTATTGAATGCACAAAATTGGTTAAAAACCCTAATTGGATTAGAATAAGCCTAGGGAGGACGAAAATGACCTAAATACTCAACCAATGACACAAACGCACTTATTGAATGCACAAGATTGGTTAAAAACCCTAATTGGATTAGAATAAGCCTAGGGAGGACGAAAATGACCTAAATACTCAACCAATGACACAAACGCACTTATTGGATGCACAAGATTGGTTAAAAACCCTAATTGGATTAGAATAAGCTTAGAAATGACGTAAATGAGCTAAATGTTAAACCAATGACACAAACGCACTTATTGGAAATACAAGATTGGTTAAAAACCCTAATTGGATTAGAATAAGTCGAAGGATGACGAAAATGACCTAAATGTTCAACCAATGACACAAACGCACTTATTGGATGCACAAGCTTGGTTAAAAACTCTAATTGGATTAGAATAAGCCTAGGGAGGACGAAAATGACCTAAATGTTCAACCAATGACACATAATCACTTATTGGATGCACAAGATTGGTTAAAAACCCTAATTGGATAAGAATAAGTCGAAGGATGACAAAAATGACCTAAATGTTCAACCAATGACACAAAATCAATTATTGGATGCACAAGATTGGTTAAAAACCCTAATTCAATATGAATAAGCCTAGGGAGGACGAAAATGTCCTAAATGTTCAACCAATGACACAAACGCACTTATTGGATGCACAAGCTTGGTTAAAAACCCTAATTGGATTAGAATAAGTCTAGGGAGGACGAAAATGACCTAAATACTCAACCAATGACACAAACGCACTTATTGGATGCACAAGATTGGTTAAAAACCCTAATTGGATTAGAATAAGCTTAGAAATGACGTAAATGAGCTAAATGTTAAACCAATGACACAAACGCACTTATTGGAAATACAAGATTGGTTAAAAACCCTAATTGGATTAGAATAAGTCGAAGGATGACGAAAATGACCTAAATGTTCAACCAATGACACAAATGCACTTATTGGATGCACAAGCTTGGTCAAAAACACCAATTGGATTAGAATAAGTCTAGGGAGGACGAAAATGACCTAAATACTCAACCAATGACACATAATCACTTATTGGATGCACAAGATTGGTTAAAAACCCTAATTGGATAAGAATAAGTCGAAGGATGACAAAAATGACCTAAATGTTCAACCAATGACACAAAATCAATTATTGGATGCACAAGATTGGTTAAAAACCCTAATTCAATTAGAATAAGCCTAGGGAGGACGAAAATGTCCTAAATGTTAAACCAATGACACAAACGCACTTATTGGATGCACAAGCTTGGTTAAAAACCCTAATTGGATTAGAATAAGTCTAGGGAGGACGAAAATGACCTAAATACTCAACCAATGACACAAACGCACTTATTGGATGCACAAGATTGGTTAAAAACCCTAATTGGATTAGAATAAGCTTAGAAATGACGTAAATGAGCTAAATGTTAAACCAATGACACAAACGCACTTATTGGAAATACAAGATTGATTAAAAACCCTAATTGGATTAGAATAAGCCTAGGGAGGATGAAAATGACCTAAATACTCAACCAATGACACAAACACACTTATTGAATGCACAAGATTGGCTAAAAACCCTAATTCGATTAGAATAAGCCTATAAAGGAAGTAAATTACCTAAATGTTAAACCAATGACACAAACGCAGTTATTGGAAATACAAGATTCGTTAAAAACCCTAATGGATTAGAATAAGTCGAAGGATGACGAAAATGACCTAAATGTTCAACCAATGACAAAAATGCACTTATTGGATGCACAAGCTTGGTTAAAAACCCTAATTGGATTAGAATAAGCCTAGGGAGGACGAAAATGACTTAAATGTTCAACCATTGACACAAAATCACTTATTGGATGCACAAGACTGGTTAAAAACCCTAATTGGATTAGAATAAGTCGAAGGATGACGAAAATTACCTTAATGTTCAACCAATGACACAAAATCAATTATTGGATGCACAAGATTGGTTAAAAACCCTAATTCAATTAGAATAAGCCTAGGGAGGACGAAAATGTCCTAAATGTTCAACTAATGACACAAAATCACTTATTGAATGCACAAGATTGGTTAAAAACCCTAATTGGATTAGAATAAGCCTAGGGAGGACGAAAATGACCTAAATACTCAACCAATGACACAAACGCACTTATTGAATGCACAAGATTGGTTAAAAACCCTAATTCGATTATAATAAGCCCAGGGAGGACGAAAACGACTTAAATGTTCAACCAATGACACAAACGCAGTTATTGGAAATACAAGATTCGTTAAAAACCCTAATGGATTAGAATAAGTCGAAGGATGACGAAAATGACCTAAATGATCAACCAATGACACAAACGCACTTATTGGATGCACAAGCTTGGTTAAAAACCCTAATTGGATTAGAATAAGCTTAGAAATGACGTAAATGAGCTAAATGTTAAACCAATGACACAAACGCACTTATTGGAAATACAAGATTGGTTAAAAACCCTAATTGGATTAGAATAAGCCTAGGGAGGACGAAAATGACCTAAATACTCAACCAATGACACAAACGCACTTATTGAATACACAAGATTGGTTAAAAACCCTAATTCGATTATAATAAGCCTAGGGAGGACGAAAACGACCTAAATGTTCAACCAATGACACAAAATCCCTTATTGAATGCACAAGATTGGTTAAAAACCCTAATTGGATTAGACTAAACCTAGGGAGGACGAAAATGACCTAAATACTCAACCAATGACACAAACGCACTTATTGAATGCACAAGATTGGTTAAAAACCCTAATTGGATTAGAATAAGCCTAGAAAGGACGTAAATTACCTAAATGTTAAACCAATGACACAAACGCAGTTATTGGAAATACAAGATTCGTTAAAAACCCTAATGGATTAGAATAAGTCGAAGGATGACGAAAATGACCTAAATGATCAACCAATGACACAAACGCACTTATTGGATGCACAAGCTTGGTTAAAAACCCTAATTGGATTAGAATAAGTCTAGGGAGGACGAAAATGTCCTGAATACTCAACCAATGACACAAACGCACTTATTGGATGCACAAGATTGGTTAAAAACCCTAATTGGATTAGAATAAGCTTAGAAATGACGTAAATGAGCTAAATGTTAAACCAATGACACAAACGCACTTATTGGAAATACAAGATTGGTTAAAAACCCTAATTGGATTAGAATAAGTCGAAGGATGACGAAAATGACCTAAATGTTCAACCAATGACACAAATGCACTTATTGGATGCACAAGCTTGGTTAAAAACCCTAATTGGATTAGAATAAGCCTAGGGAGGACGAAAATGACCTAAATGATCAACCAATGACACAGAATCACTTATTGGATGCACAAGATTGGTTAAAAACCCTAATTGGATTAGAATAAGTCGAAGGATGACGAAAATGACCTAAATGTTCAACCAATGACATAAAATCAATTATTGGATGCACAAGATTGGTTAAAAACGCTAATTGGATTAGAATAAGCTTAGGGAGGACCATAATGACCTAAATGTTCAACAAATAACACAAAATCACTTATTGAATGCACAAGATTGGTTAAAAACCCTAATTGGATTAGAATAAGCTTAGGGAGGACAAAAATGACCTAAATACTCAACCAATGAAACAAACGCACTTATTGAATGCACAAGATTGGTTAAAAACCCTAATTCGATTAGAATAAGCCTAGGGAGGACGAAAATGACCTAAATGTTCAACCAATGACACAAAATCACTTATTGAATGCACAAAATTGGTTAAAAACCTTAATTGGATTAGAATAAGCCTAGGGAGGACGAAAATGACCTAAACACTCAACCAATGACACAAACGCACTTATTGAATGCACAAGATTGGTTAAAAACCCTAATTGGATTAGAATAAGCCTAGAAAGGACGTAAATTACCTAAATTTTAAACCAATGACACAAACGCAGTTATTGAAAATACAAGATTCGTTAAAAACCCTAATGGATTAGAATAAGTAGTAGGATGACGAAAATGACCTAAATGATCAACCAATGACACAAACGCACTTATTGGATGCACAAGCTTGGTTAAAAACCCTAATTGGATTAGAATAAGTCTAGGGAGGACGAAAATGACCTAAATACTCAACCAATGACACAAACGCACTTTCTTGGATGCACAAGATTGGTTAAAAACCCTAATTGGATTAGAATAAGCCTAGGGAGGACGAAAATGACCTAAATACTCAACCAATGACACAAACGCACTTATTGAATGCACAAGATTGGTTAAAAACCCTAATTCGATTATAATAAGCCCAGGGAGGACGAAAACGACTTAAATGTTCAACCAATGACACAAACGCAGTTATTGGAAATACAAGATTCGTTAAAAACCCTAATGGATTAGAATAAGTCGAAGGATGACGAAAATGACCTAAATGATCAACCAATGACACAAACGCACTTATTGGATGCACAAGCTTGGTTAAAAACCCTAATTGGATTAGAATAAGCTTAGAAATGACGTAAATGAGCTAAATGTTAAACCAATGACACAAACGCACTTATTGGAAATACAAGATTGGTTAAAAACCCTAATTGGATTAGAATAAGTCGAAGGATGACGAAAATGACCTAAATGTTCAACCAATGACACAAACGCACTTATTGGATGCACAAGATTGGTTAAAAACCCTAATTGGATTAGAATAAGCTTAGAAATGACGTAAATGAGCTAAATGTTAATTCAATGACACAAACGCACTTATTGGAAATACAAGATTGGTTCAAAACCCTAATTGGATTAGAATCAGTTGAAGGATGACGAGAATGACCTAAATGTTCAACCAATGACACAAACGCACTTATTGGATGCACAAGCATGGTGAAAAACCCTAATTGGATTAGAATAAGCGCCTAGAGAGGACGAAAATGACCTAAATGTTCACCTAGTGACACATAATCACTTATTGGATGCACAAGATTGGTTAAAAAACGTAATTGGATTAAAATAAGTCGATGGATGACGAAAATGACCTAAATGATCAACCAATGACACAAACGCACTTATTGGATGCACAAGCTTGGTTAAAAACCCTAATTGGATTAGAATAAGTCTAGGGAGGACGAAAATGACCTAAATACTCAACCAATGACACAAACGCACTTATTGGATGCACAAGATTGGTTAAAAACCCTAATTGGATTAGAATAAGCTTAGAAATGACGTAAATGAGCTAAAGGTTAAACCAATGACACAAACGCACTTATTGGAAATATAAGATTGGTTAAAAACCCTAATTGGATTAGAATAAGCCTAGGGAGGACGAAAATGACCTAAATACTCAACCAATGCCACAAACGCACTTATTGATTGCACAAGATTGGTTAAAACCCCGAATTGCATTAGAATAAGCTTAGGGAGGACGAAAATGACCTAAATGATCAACCAATGACACAAACGCACTTATTGGATGCACAAGCTTGGTTAAAAACCCTAATTGGATTAGAATAAGTCTAGGGAGGACGAAACTGACCTAAATACTCAACCAATGACACAAACGCACTTATTGGATGCACAAGATTGGTTAAAAACCCTAATTGGATTAGAATAAGCTTAGAAATAACGTAAATGAGCTAAATGTTAAACCAATGACACAAACGCACTTATTGGAAACACAAGATTGGTTAAAAACCCTAATTGGATTAGAATAAGTCGAAGGATGACGAAAATGACCTAAATCTTCAACCAATGACACAAACGCACTTATTGGATGCACAAGCTTGGTTAAAACCCCTAATTGGATTAGAATAAGCCTAGGGAGGACGAAAATGACCTAAATGTTCAACCAATGACACATAATCACTTATTGGATGCACAAGATTGGTTAAAAACCCTAATTGGATAAGAATAAGTCGAAGGATGACAAAAATGACCTAAATGTTCAACCAATGACACAAAATCAATTATTGGATGCACAAGATTGGTTAAAAACCCTAATTCAATTAGAATAAGCCTAGGGAGGACGAAAATGTCCTAAATGTTCAACCAATGACACAAAATCACTTATTGAATGCACAAGATTGGTTAAAAACCCTAATTGGATTAGAATAAGCCTAGGGAGGACGAAAATGACCTAAATACTCAACCAATGACACAAACGGATTTATTGAATGCACAAGATTGGTTAAAAACCCTAATTGGATTAGAATAAGCCTAGGAAGGACGTAAATTACCTAAATGTTCAACCAATGACACAAAATCAATTATTGGATGCACAAGATTGGTTAAAAACGCTAATTGGATTAGAATAAGCTTAGGGAGGACCACAATGACCTAAATGTTCAACCAATGACACATAATCACTTATTGGATGCACAAGATTGGTTAAAAACCCTAATTGGATTAGAATAAGTCGAAGGATGACGAAAATGACCTAAATGTTCAACCAATGACACAAAATCAATTATTGGATGCACAAGATTGGTTAAAAACCCTAATCGGATTAGAATAAGCCTAGGGAGGACCACAATGACCTAAATGTTCAACAAATAACACAAAATCACTTATTGAATGCACAAGATTGGTTAAAAACCCTAATTGGATTAGAATAAGCTGAGGGAGGACGAAAATGACCTAAATACTCAACCAATGAAACAAACGCACTTATTGAATGCACAAGATTGGTTAAAAACCCTAATTCGATTAGAATAAGCCTAGGGAGGACGAAAATGACCTAAATGTTCAACCAATGACACAAAATCACTTATTGAATGCACAAAATTGGTTAAAAACCTTAATTGGATTAGAATAAGCCTAGGGAGGACGAAAATGAGCTAAACACTCAACCAATGAAACAAACGCACTTATTGAATGCACAAGATTGGTTAAAAACCCTAATTGGATTAGAATAAGCCTAGAAAGGAAGTAAATTACTAAATGTTAAACCAATGACACAAACGCAGTTATTGGAAATACAAGATTCGTTAAAAACCCTAATGGATTGGAATAAGTCGAAGGTTACGAAAATGACCTAAATGTTCAACCAATGACAAAAACGCACTTATTGGATGCACAAGCTTGGTTAAAAACCCTAATTGGATTAGAATAAGCCTAGGGAGTACGAAAATGACCTAAATGTTCAACCACTGACACAAAATCACTTATTGGATGCACAAGACTTGTTAAAAACCCTAATTGGATTAGAATAAGTCGAAGGATGACGAAAATTACCTTAATGTTCAACCAATGATACAAAATCAATTATTGGATGCACAAGATTGGTTAAAAACCCTAATTGGATTAGAATAAATCGAACGATGACGAAAATGACCTAAATGTTCAACCAATGACACAAACGCACATATTGGATGCACAAGCTTGGTTAAAAACCCTAATTCGATTAGAATATGCCTAGGGAGGACGAAAATGACCTAAATACTCAACCAATGACACAAACGCACATATTGAATGCACAAGATTGGTTAAAAACCCTAATTCGATTATAATAAGCCTAGGGAGGACGAAAACGACCTAAATGTTCAACCAATGACACAAAATCACTTATTGAATGCACAAAATTGGTTAAAAACCCTAATTGGATTAGAATAAGCCTAGGGAGGACGAAAATGACCTAAATACTCAACCAATGACACAAACGCACTTATTGGATGCACAAGATTGGTTAATAACCCTAATTGGATTAGAATAAGCTTAGAAATGACGTAAATGAGCTAAATGTTAAACCAATGACACAAACGCACTTATTGGAAATACAAGATTGGTTAAAAACCCTAATTGGATTAGAATAAGTCGAAGGATGACGAAAATGACCTAAATACTCAACCAATGACACAAACGCACTTATTGAATGCACAAGATTGGTTAAAAACCCTAATTCGATTAGAATAAGCCTAGGGAGGACGAAAATGACCTAAATGTTCAACCAATGACACAAAATCACTTATTGAATGCACAAAATTGGTTAAAAACCTTATTTGGATTAGAATAAGCCTAGGGAGGACGAAAATGACCTAAACACTCAACCAATGACACAAACGCACTTATTGAATGCACAAGATTGGTTAAAAACCCTAATTGGAATAGAATAAGCCTAGAAAGGAAGTAAATTACCTAAATGTTAAACCAATGACATAAACGCAGTTATTGGAAATACAAGATTCGTTAAAAACCCTAATGGATTAGAATAAGTCGAAGGAGGACGAAAATGACCTAAATTTTCAACCAATGACAAAAACGCACTTATTGGATGCACAAGCTTGGTTAAAAACCCTAATTGGATTAGAATAAGCCTAGGGAGGACGAAAATGACCTAAATGTTCAACCACTGACACAAAATCACTTATTGGATGCACAAGACTGGTTAAAAACCCTAATTGGATTAGAATAAGTCGAAGGACGACGAAAATGACCTTAATGTTCAACCAATGACACAAAATCAATTATTGGCTGCACAAGATTGGTTAAAAACCCTAATTCAATTAGAATAAGCCTAGGGAGGATGAAAATGACATAAATGTTCAACCAATGACACAAAATCACTTATTGAATGCACAAGATTGGTTAAAAACCCTAATTGGATTAGAATAAGCCTAGAAAGGACGTAAATTACCTAAATGTTAAACCAATGACACAAACGCAGTTATTGGAAATACAAGATTCGTTAAAAACCCTAATGGATTAGAATAAGTCGAAGGATGACGAAAATGACCTAAATGATCAACCAATGACACAAACGCACTTATTGGATGCACAAGATTGGTTAAAAACACTAATTGGATTAGAATAAGTCTAGGGAGGACGAAAATGACCTAAATACTCAACCAATGACACAAACGCACTTATTGGATGCACAAGATTGGTTAAAAACCCTAATTGGATTAGAATAAGCTTAGAAATGACGTAAATGAGCTAAAGGTTAAACCAATGACACAAACGCACTTATTGGAAATATAAGATTGGTTAAAAACCCTAATTGGATTAGAATAAGCCTAGGGAGGACGAAAATGACCTAAATACTCAACCAATGCCACAAACGCACTTATTGATTGCACAAGATTGGTTAAAACCCCGAATTGCATTAGAATAAGCTTAGGGAGGACGAAAATGACCTAAATGATCAACCAATGACACAAACGCACTTATTGGATGCACAAGCTTGGTTAAAAACCCTAATTGGATTAGAATAAGTCTAGGGAGGACGAAACTGACCTAAATACTCAACCAATGACACAAACGCACTTATTGGATGCACAAGATTGGTTAAAAACCCTAATTGGATTAGAATAAGCTTAGAAATAACGTAAATGAGCTAAATGTTAAACCAATGACACAAACGCACTTATTGGAAACACAAGATTGGTTAAAAACCCTAATTGGATTAGAATAAGTCGAAGGATGACGAAAATGACCTAAATCTTCAACCAATGACACAAACGCACTTATTGGATGCACAAGCTTGGTTAAAACCCCTAATTGGATTAGAATAAGCCTAGGGAGGACGAAAATGACCTAAATGTTCAACCAATGACACATAATCACTTATTGGATGCACAAGATTGGTTAAAAACCCTAATTGGATAAGAATAAGTCGAAGGATGACAAAAATGACCTAAATGTTCAACCAATGACACAAAATCAATTATTGGATGCACAAGATTGGTTAAAAACCCTAATTCAATTAGAATAAGCCTAGGGAGGACGAAAATGTCCTAAATGTTCAACCAATGACACAAAATCACTTATTGAATGCACAAGATTGGTTAAAAACCCTAATTGGATTAGAATAAGCCTAGGGAGGACGAAAATGACCTAAATACTCAACCAATGACACAAACGGATTTATTGAATGCACAAGATTGGTTAAAAACCCTAATTGGATTAGAATAAGCCTAGGAAGGACGTAAATTACCTAAATGTTCAACCATTGACACAAAATCAATTATTGGATGCACAAGATTGGTTAAAAACGCTAATTGGATTAGAATAAGCTTAGGGAGGACCACAATGACCTAAATGTTCAACCAATGACACATAATCACTTATTGGATACACAAGATTGGTTAAAAACCCTAATTGGATTAGAATAAGTCGAAGGATGACGAAAATGACCTAAATGTTCAACCAATGACACAAAATCAATTATTGGATGCACAAGATTGGTTAAAAACGCTAATTGGATTAGAATAAGCTTAGGGAGAACCACAATGACCTAAATGTTCAACCAATAACACAAAATCACTTATTGAATGCACAAGATTGGTTAAAAACCCTAATTGGATTAGAATAAGCCTAGGGAGGACGAAAATGACCTAAATACTCAACCAATGACACAAACGCACTTATTGAATGCACAAGATTGGTTAAAAACCCTAATTCGATTAAAATAAGCCTAGGGAGGACGAAAACAACCTAAATGTTCAACCAATGACACAAAATCCCTTATTGAATGCACAAGATTAGTTAAAAACCCTAATTGGATTAGACTAAGCCTAGGGAGGACGAAAATGACCTAAATACTCAACCAATGACACAAA